>CAJGYO010000419.1:0-85203 GCA_904845875.1 Miscanthus lutarioriparius | reverse complement strand
ACACATGTCATGTTGTCCTCAATTTGCTTCTTCATCCATGCTTGAGGAATTTGTTCATTTTCATGCTTTGTGACCTACATTAACATGTTTCTCCAAAACACATACATTAAGTTTGTAATTAACCACCGAAAATGATTCACTTGAGAGGCCTAGAAGCTCAAAGAGGGGTGATGTCACAGACTTATTTCCTGAACTTGTGGTTGCCAGTTAGCCAACAAAGAGAAACAACGAAAGCAGGACAGCAGTAAATTTGGCACTGGTGGAGCAAGAAGGTAGTGCGACACACAAGGAGGTTGGCGCATATCCATGGAATTGGAAATGTGTGCAGGCAGGTGTCACGGTGCTACATGGCAACTAGTGGACACATGGCTGTGGAGTCAGTGATGAGGATTAGGATAGTGTACGGAGCCTAACGGGAGAACAAACTCATGATACCATGTAGTATAGAGATAGAATTGGGGGTCACCTCACCCTTAGATTGGGGGGTGACCTTTCATAAACATAGCCAAGGTGGCTTGGTGTACAAGAATACATGATGTATACAACACATATATAAGCTTATGGCAACATATACCTAACATCCTTGCACCTCCAGACGCTTCACTGGACAGAGCAGTCCCCAACTCTTGAGACCATGGAACACCAGAGCGGCCGCATATTGAGCAAAAGATCATGCTGAAAGCATAGATAATTTCACACAGTCCATATATCTATAGATCTAAGCATATTTGTACACAGCATATCCTTTTTCACAAATCCAAAAGCTTAGCTAGAGATTCAAAATAAACCATCAACATAGTGAAAGTGAGTACTACAACTCATTCCCAGACTAGCCTACACTACCCTTGCATGCTCATCACCGCCATCTCAGGAGACCCCATCACAACCGGTTTTCATCCTCGTTGGTGATAATCTATAGTAATAACTAAGGTTACCACCGCTAGTTTGCAACCGGCGGAGATCAGTTACTATCACCCATGGCTTCTATAACGATCCGATGATGAAAATATTTAAAAATAAAAAAAACAACCTAAAGGAGGTGCTCTGGTCGTTGGCATGGGATTTTCCATGCTAGCGCACCACCTCTTAGAGGGTGGACGTCGATGCGCCGATTGCTAGGTCCATAGTCGCGCTGACTATCGAGCATGGGCCGTTGTTGCACCGAGTGAGAGCCACTGCAGCACCAGGAGTCACTGTTGTATAAGGTATGCCTCCACGCCAAGTGTCGCCTTCACGCCATCAAGGGACATCGCCCTACCAGGGGGCAACCTCCATGCCGGGTACTACCTCCGTGCTAGGGACGCCACATTAATTATGGTGTTGCCTCCATGCCAGAGGCCACCTCCGTGCCGGGGGCAATTGCCAATTTGCCATGCCAAAGAGGAGGAACGTGTGAGAGGGAGGGAGCCAAGGAGAGAGAGGAAGCCAGGAGGGAGAGGGAGGGAGGGAGGGAGGAGAGGAACAGGAGAAAAGTAACTGATGGAGGAGAAAGAGTAGCCAGTGGAGCCTGGAATCCTTGTGCTCCGCGTGAGCACCGTATGGTGACACGCAGGCACATGGCCCATCCTGTCAGCCACAATGAATACGCTAGAGAGACACCAATCCATGCCACTTGATGGGCCCCATGCCTAGGCACTTTTCACCGCTGGTTTAAGTTCTGAACCAGTGGCAAAAAAAAAAAGGATTTTTACCACAAGTTTTAATAAAACCGATGGTGAAAATACTATTGGTAAAAGCCAATTATGTAGTGCACTCAAAGAAAAGGCTGTCAAGGGCTGCTACTGTGATTTGGTGTCTTACTATTACTCTATGAATTAGTATGGTCCCTAGGGGTTTGAATCATTAATCAATGATCATGCCATCATCACATCATCATCACGTTGTTGGCATAGTACGTGGAGTACTTTACTACAGTAGGTCATTAACCTTCTATAGCTAGTAAAGCTCATGTCGTCCTTGGCCTGTGAACTTGAAGGCATCTGAGACGGGGCAATGAATTGAAGCATTCAGTTCTCTGATCCACAGCACTTACTGCGGCAGCGTCGCCACTGCACGTACGTGCTCGCATTGGTTTTTACTGCGGGATGCATGGATGATGGGGGTGCATCCTTTGACCGCGCGTCCCTTCACTTCTTTATTGTTGCCGCAGCGGTGGTTCAGCTCAGCTCAGTTCATCGATAGATCATCTCAGAGATAGTAAGGGCACGTTTAGTTCGCAAATTTTTTTACGCAGTATCTATCACATCGAATCTTGCGGTATATGCATGTAGTATTAAATGTAGACGAAAAAAAAACTAATTACAGAGTTGGATGAGAAATCGTGAGACGAAACTTTCGAACCTAAGTAGTCCATAATTAGACATTAATTACCAAATACAAACGAAAGTGCTACAGTAGCCGAAACCCAAAATTTTTTGGATCTAAACGCGGCCTAAGGGTTAAAGACGGCCAGACGGGAGCAGCGTGTGCTCAGCAGGTGCTCGCGTTCGTGTACGTCAGGTCTCCATTGCGAAATCATTGTCGTGGAATCCCATATCCCGGTACCAGTACTGACAGCGGATACAGCGCTGCCGCGTGCTGTACATCCACTTTTCATCGGCTTGAGCCGTTGGTTCGTGGATTATTATCGTTGACTGGTTTAGTATGAGAGAAAAATACTGTTTTAGCTATAAGATACTGTTCATATAAACAGTGAACAGTGTCCCTATGAGAAGGCTGGCCAGCGCTAGCCAGCCAGCCATCCCAGCCGAACGGGCTGCATATCCTTGAAAAGCAAGGGGTTTTAATTTGTAGTACCAGTGTTGGATGATGTAAATCCAACCAAAGTTTGTCTTATCGATTAACAGTGTTGTTAGCACTGAGGGCACAAAATTTTGTCTTGGCACGAATTTGACCCACATTTGAGCTGGCCCCGGCCGTATGTTTATGTTTTTTTCTAGCTAGATGATGAAATGAAATTTGTAAATATTTGGCATGGCATGGCACCCTGTCGCAGCACCAAGTCTAGTTGTACACTGCAGTAATAACCTGCAGAATCTCTGGTATTGCCAGGATCTGGTTTTTTCTTTTACTACCTGGTAGACATAACTACTCTGAGTCTACTCTAACAAAACTACTCTGAGTCAGCCCAACAATGTGGAAGCCTTTTGTCACACTGGCAAGAGAGTACTGTAGTAAGCTTGTGTACTGCCTCCACCATCCTAAAAAAAGATTTCATTTTATTTTTGGATTTATCAAACCTTTCTTACATTTGACATTATGACTATATAAAATTATATTTCAGGGTTAATGTAATGTTTTTATTTAGTATACATATCATAAATGTTAGGTTTTTTTTGTATAAATTAGATCAAATTTAAAATTACTAGTCTTCTCTTTTGTATTTTTTTGGACGGAGGGGAGTACCTGACTGAAGGATCAGAGCCTGCCCCCGTTTCATCAGCAAGAGATCGTCCAAAGCAGCTGCAGCCTGCAGCAGCAGTAGATACGTACGTACCGAGATACTCACTCTGCCATGAAACCAAAGCTGCGACGGATTTCTGTTGATTCAAAGCTAGTAGGAGTGTAGTTGCTGGTGACTTCTGAGACGTCATTTCACAACTTGCACCTCTATTAATTTTCTTGTTAGGCCATGTTTAGTTCATCCAAGATCGAAACTTTAGCACTATGTAAAAAGAAGATTCTTCATCACATCAAACTTGCGGTACATGCACGGAGTATTAAATGTTGACGAAATAAAAAACTAATTGCACAGTTTGGTTGTACTTTGCAAGACGAACGTTTTAAGCCTAATTAGTCAACGATTGGACAATTACGACTAAATACAAACGAAATGCGCTACAGTGCAACCGAATTCAGACGGCGCCGAATCCGGCCGGAACTAAACGCGGCCTTAATAAATTTTCTGAAACACTATATAAAAAAAGGATCTGAGTTATTGCTAGCTTTTTCTGCGAGGCACATCAAATGAAGTGGTGAAGTAAATGTGCCAGCTGCTGCTGGATTCCTATAACTTCATTGCAGGGCAAATGGGGACATTGAAGGTGTTAGCTAGCTAGGCTGAAATGCAAAGACATGTAGGGCATCGCCGTTCAATTAAAGCATGGATTTGCCTAAAGTGGCACATCTTCTACAGTATTAGAATCCATTTATTCAGAGAACCAGTGGCTCAGTTGATGCACATTTATTTTGGATATATGGAATCCTTTAAGCCTCTGTGGCCAGCTAGCTAGCTAGCTAGGAGGTCAGGAATCCTCTATTCATGAAGGGCATTCAAGGTGTTGAGATTGTCAAGGGTTATGGCAATCTCTCTTTGATAACTAAAGGATCACTCTTGTCTTTTACTGCTAGCATATATAAAAAAGGAATTAAGCATAGAATTTTTTATTAATAATACTAAAATTTGGACTCATAAATAAAATATTTTAGGATTTGTGTTATCATTACCATAACCATAGACAACCTAATAAGATATTTTAGGAATAAAAGTATTTTTTTGTAAGATTCGATTGCAAGAATTCAACCTTCGCGCAATCATTCCATGCCATTCCACTACACATCCACTACTTATAGTACAGTTTGAGAATTATTCATTTTCGATCCATCAATGGAGGCTATTTTTAGTGTCGGTTTTCTTAAACATATCCCATGTAGAAACCATTTTCATTTATGGTTAACTTTTTTTAAACGAGGATAAACCTCTGCTTTTTAGAAAGCAATGTAACGGTACATAGGCTGGGGATACCGGTTCAACACGGAAAAACGGAAAGGCAGAAAGCATCCAGCGCCTATTACAGTTCTAAATTTCCACTACATCGGACAGGCACACTGGGTTAGGCTTGAAAGCTTTGAGCCAACTGGTAATGGAGGCCTGCGTCTTGTAGATATGCTCCTGGTCCTTCTCCTTAAGATTGGTGCTCCACTTTTGCGGTAATGACAACGCAACGTATATAATATCAGTTGGAGCCTGAGGAAACATCTTGTTAATAGCCATCCTGTTTTTGGACGTCCACAGAGCCCAAGCGAATCCTGAAAATATGAAAATGATCATTCGAGTGGGAAAGGGCCCCTTGCCCCTTAACCAAGTATTACAGAAATCTTCCCAGGATTTAGGATAAGTATCTAGGTGAAAAACTTCCTTAATGATTTCCCAGACCATTTTGGCCAAATGACACTTGAAAACAAATGTGATCAATAGTTTCAGCACAGTGACACAGACAGCATAGAGTACTACCCTTCCAGCCCCTTTTCACCAGATTAACAGCAACTTGAAGTTTATTGTTGAGCATCTGCCAAAGAAAGAATTTGATCTTAAGGGGAACCCTGCTCCTCCAAATGAAACCCGCAACCCTACTACTGACACCCCTGTCAGTCAAGAAGCGATACAGGGATTTCGTTGTAAACTATTTCTTCTTCTCTAGAGCCCAAAGAACACTATCAGCTCTGTTATCAGTCAGAGCACAGTCATTAAGCATGTTCAGCAAGCCTAGCCAACTATCATATTGCTGAATTGACAAGCATCTTCTGAAATCTATCCCCCAAGAACCCTCATGCCAACAATCTGCCACATGGCAGAAAGGGTTCCTAACCAAATTGTACAGATCATTATATATGATTTTCAAAGGAGCTCCCTGAATCCAACAGTCCTCCCAAAATCTACATAAATTGCCATCTCCCACCTTGAAGATAGCCCCCCATTTGAAGAGATGTTTAACATCATGTAGCCCTTTCCAGAATTGTGACCCCCCTATTACCTTGGAATCAAAAAAGTTTTTCTCACCCAAGTACTTAGCCTTCAGAATCTTAAACCAAAGTTCATGAGGCTCTTGGTAGATTTTCCAAATCCATTTGACCAAAAGGCTCTCATTCATTGTTTTGGTGTTAATTATGCCCAGACCCCCTTGATCCTTAGGCCTACACACCATTTTCCCACTTGGCCATGTGGTATCTAAACTTCTCATCAGCTCCTTGCCAGAGGAATTTAGCCCTAATAGTATCCATATTTTTGTGAACCCCATCTTTGAGCAAATAAAAACCCATACAGTACAAAGGAATAGAGCTCAAACAAGAATTAGTTAAGATTTGCCTCCCCCGAGGTAAGCATCTTGCCCTTCCAAGGATCTAGTCTTTTAATCATTTTCTGGGTCATAGGACTAAAGGCACTCATGTTCAAGTGTTTGTAGCTGATAGGCACCCCTAAGTATTTCATTGGGAAATCTCCTAAGACACAATTGAGCATATTAGCCATATCCTCCTTTTCTTTCTGGGAGACCCCAAAGACAAACACTTCACTTTTATGATAATTAATTTTAAGCCCAGTTAGCCACTCAAAGCAGTAAAGGATAAGTTTCAAAGTTCTAATATATTGCTCAGTTGCCTCAATCATGATGACAGTATCATCTGCGTACTGTATGTGAGAAACACCCCCAGGGATCAGATCTGTTAGCACACCAGAGAGATGACCCCTACTAATTGCAGACTGTAGCATCACCCCCAAAGCATCTGCAACAATGTTAAAGAGTAAGGGGGAGAGGGGATCCCCTTGTCTCAACCCCTTATAGGTCCTAAAATAAGCACTCCTTTCACCATTTACATTGATGCAAACCCTGCCTTCTCTAACAGTTCCCATTACCCACTTAATCCACTTAGTAGGAAACCCTTTTCCTTTCATAACCTTCTGCAAAAAGTCCCACCTCACTCTGTCATAGGCTTTTTCAAAATCAATTTTTAAAATGAGGCTCCTTGCCTTGGTCCTATGCAGCCCATGCACGACTTCATGAAGAACTACAGCCCCCTCAAGAATGTTTCTTCCCTTAATGAAACATGTTTGATTTTTCCCAATTATCTTTTTAGCCACAGGAACCAGTCTGTTAGTCAGAACTTTAGTAAACCATTTATTATGAACATTTAAAAGGCATATAGGTCTAAATTGTTTAATAGTGTTGGCTTCTTATAGTTTTGGCACTAAGGTGATGACCTCATAATTCAGCCTCTTGATATCCAACTTATTTTCCCAAAAGTCATGAAACATTTTCATCACACCCCATTTAATCACTTCCCAACAGTTCTTAAAGAAGCTAACACTGAACCCATTAGGCCTGGTGCCGAATTTTCTTTCATATCCATGATTACCCCTTTAATCTCCTCCATGGAGAAAGGGTTTATCAAACTGACTCTGTTTGTCTCATCAAGAGTTAACTCTTGAGGCCAAAAAGAATCCCCTAACTCCATGAGACAGGGGTCATTCTGCCCATAACAGCTGTTTTTAATAATTAATAATGTGGTTGGAGATATCCTTCTGACCCCTAATTTCTCCCCCCTCGGAGTTTACAAAAGCAATAGCCTTTTTCCTCCTCCTACCATTAACGAATTGGTGAACGAAGTGGGTATTTGCATCCCCTTGCAACACCCAATTCTTCCCTGCTTTTTGTTTCCATTGAAGATCCTCCAATCTATTTATTTCATCGAGTTTATCTTCCAGACCTATTCTTTCCTCCCATTCATCCATAGAAAGGAGTCTCTTCTCAGCAATTAAGTCAGTATTTTCATTTATGGTTAACTTAAACAACCGCTTTCACAAAAGTTATGTTTTTAAAATAGATCTAAGAACTTTTAACAAATATTTAGGCACCTAAATGATTTCAAATGAAAAAAGGTTCAACTACAAAGTAAATCTCGTCAAGCTCTACAATTTGATATAATATTGTCTTCATCGAACTTAATATGAAAAAGTTATCAATTTTAGGCTTTGTTGTGGTACACCCAAATGACTGTGAGCCGCTCATTCGTTTCGATCGGACGGTTACGATCATCTAATATTTATTGAATTTTTCATTTTATAAAAAAAGCTAAATAAGGATTATTTTAGATATAAAAAATCTTGTCTAGGTTTGAGATATCCCGATCTCCTCGTCATGCACAATCTTTCATACGTGTCCAATGAGGCAATGAATGTGTAAGTACCTGAACCATACCTGAAATTTATGTGCGTAAGTGTCCAACGTACATGTCCATAGTACAAGAAATTTTACGTGCATACTAAACTTTACATAGTCAATTTGCGTGTTCAATATACGTAACAGCTGTATAGTTTATTAGAAAGCTACTCGATTATATAATATAGTTTTAATAAAGTTTGTATTTTGTAACTTATTTTTTAGATCGCTAAAGTTCACGGATCAATTAATATATATGTTGGTTATTGATTTCTTTCATACATGTATCTTATTTTATAACTGAATATGTAATGCATTTCTCATGCAAAGGGGCAAAGGGAACGATGCCCACAGAAAAGGAAGGGACCGTGTGCCCTTGCTTGTCTCCCGTGATGAGGTGATTTAACAATGTTTCCTTTTCTTTTCTTAGATTAATTAATTTATTAATTCAAAAATCTAGAAAATCAATGGCTGAGATTCGTTTGAGGTATTACCTCCTAGGTAGTAAAATTTGTACCGTAGCATTGCCCATCAATTTTATATACATATCATTTTGAATCGGATTTCTCTACTGCTAGTTTTGTTTAGCAACCGCCATTAGAAATTGATTCCTAGTGGCGGTCACTGTAAGACAACCTCGTCTAGAAATAGGCTATTTGTACTAGCGTTAACATAAGTTACCGCCAATGAAAATATCTACTTCTACTGGATGTAGCTTAAGTCAGCCGCTAGAAGTAGGAGCATTTCTATTGGGAATAAAAAAAAAAGACCCCTGCTATAAATGATTTTCTACTAGCGGTTCTTGGTCATACATACTGTACTGGCATCTACTTTTGTGTACCATCACCGCTAGTGAAAAAATAGGTGACGTCTGTATTTTGTACGTACTAGTGCACCCAACTTTACTTGGTTATCTTTTTTTTAAAAAAAATGCGCTATTAAATTCTCAATTCAATCATAAAGCATATGTGGTTGCCCACAACCTTCCTTTTCGTTGGTTTCATGTGGCCGAGATTCATTTCCTTTGATTCAATACCGCAAAGGTACAAATATTACCACTCAAGCTAAGGTGTTATTCCTCAACCGTTATTTGATCTTAACAAGAACAATTACATGGTGCTTTTACCAAGAATATAAGTGAAGAATATAAGAGGGTTAGAGAATGCAAACTCTCATATGACGATGCTTTTACCAATGTATCGGAAGGCTCGCGCTTTCCATTAGTTCTTGTTGGAGCCCCTCGCAAGGATGCGCTCGCAATGGCCAAGCTTTTAGTTGGGTAACTCCGTGGATAGCTCATGGGTCTCGCCATGTATAAGTGAGTCTTTGCCAAGCCTCTCACAGACCGCTCCCACCATCTTCATTTACTAGTGCTTTAGCCAAAATTCCGAGAGTATCCTTCATCGTACACCATCGGCATCCACTCCACAAACACGATTGGAGTGGTCTCTAAGACTTCCAAGCCTCGAAATGTATAACCACAGTGCATGCTAGCACCGATAGCAAAGAGGTGTGGAAACCTCGGTAAACTCTAGGCTAACACCTAAAGCAAAGTGCTAATGCGGCCTAAACTAGGCTAACACAAGCTAATGATTTAGCTAATTGTATGATGAAATAGACGTCACAACTTTAAATTATACTACCTCCCATCGCCGCCGTTTGCGCTGAAACAAACATTGTATTTAATTATATGAACTTATTATGTGTTAGCAGTAAATCTTAGTGACCAGAATCATCACTGCTTCATAAATTTAATTACTAAATTATGTGGTGGCAAAGCAGAACCATATTTGAACTTATTCCGACCAAAATTTCTACTAATAAGTTAACATATAGGCTATGAGAGACAGGAGCATAAATGGGGTGATACGAAAGTGTCTGTAGCCTATTGGTTACGAGAGCCTGATGTGAAGGGGAGATATAGAGCAACTTTATTTGTATTGTATTTATATACTTCCTCTGTCCCAAAAAAATAGTCATTTGAGAGCTCGACACAGATGCCAAGACCGATGGGAAAAGACATTCCAACCCCTATGTTGTAAGCATTAGAACCCAATCCCCACACATCAATCTCTCATGTTCCTCCCCTATTTCCCGATCTGGATCTGGCGACCGCAGGCCTCCATGCCCACTCGTCTAGCTTGCGCGGCTGCACACGGAGAAGGCGAGGAGGGCCACCGATGTAGAAGAAGAGGAGGGAGGGTGCCAGATCTAGGCAGATGAGAATAGGACGGGCGCCGGTTGAGGAGAAGGTCCATGCATGCCAGGGCCGATCGCTCCACCATAGGCCAGCTGCCGCCTTTGCCTCGGCCACGCTGGCCATGCCGGTCGTCTCCACCGACCACCATTGCCCCGGGTCATGCTACCAGCTTGACATCGACGTCGTCTCTACCTCCGCCTCGACATTAGGGGCACCACACGCTCTGCCTCAATGACGAGCTACTCCGAGCCCCATCTCCACCGCCGCGCCAGGTCACGCTGTAAGCTTGGCCGCGCCGTCCTCTCCGCCGCCGCCATGGTGCTATGTGTGTATTTTTTTTAGCAGACGAGTTGGCGGAAGGTGAGAGGAGGTGAAGGGATAAGTCTGCACTCTGCAGGCTACGGTGGAGAGGAGTAACCATGGGACCCACCCTAAAACGACACGTTCACTAGGACAGTTTTGAGTGCTAGAACAACACTTTCATTAAATAACAGCATTGACCTCCCCTCCTCCACCCCCTATATAACAGGGCCCTGAAATCCATCGAAGCACCACAACTAAAATAGAATAAAATAAAATAAATGGTGTGATTTGAAGGAGAGAGATGGAATGGTAACAACATTGGCATCCCCTCGTGCACCTCCCTATATTGGAGGGCCTTAAAATCCATTGAAGCCCCAAAACCTAAATAAAATAAAATAAATGGGATGAAGCCCCACAACCAAAACAAAACAAAACAAAATAAATGGGGTGATGTGAAAGGGAGATGGAATGGGGTGATGTGAAGGGGAGAGATAAAGCAACTTTATTTGTAGTATTGTATTTATATACAAAGTAAATAATAAAATAAACGGGGCGATGTGAAGGGGAGAGATGTAGCAACTTTGTTTGTATTGTATTTATATACAAAAAAGTAAATAAAACATTGACCTCCCCTCCACCACCTCCCTATATACAGCATTGACCTCACCTCCAAACCCCCCTATATAACAGGGCCCTCGTATCCTAGAAGCCCCACAACCAGGAGCTGCAAGGCACATCTCCTTCCTCTTCTATCCTTCTCCATATTCAGGTAAATAACATCTGCCGTAACATCTGGATCAGTTTTGTGTTCTTGATTGCTCCTTATTGGAAGCCTTCTTGTTTAACAAACATCATATCAGCCATTCAATCTTTGGACCCTTGTAAATCTTGTTCGCCCGGCCGTGCAGTGCAGGCAAAGCCATGAGCAACGGCAACCGGAGCAGCGGCGGGAGGGGCGCGAGGTTGGAGCTGCAGCTGCACCTGTCGCCGCCTCCGGCCGGGCGGATGGAGGTGGACGGAGGCCACGGCAGCGACTCGTCGTCGTCCCCGAGCTCGTGCGTGTCGTCGGACTGCAGCCCAGGGAGCAAGTCGCCGATGGTGATCGGCGCCTGCACGCGGTGCATGATGTACTGCATGGTGGCCAAGAAGGACTTCCCCACCTGCATCAACTGCAAGCAGCCCTGCCTCGTGGACCTCCTCCATGGTGCCGGTTCCGGTGCTGGCGCTGGCGGCAGTGGTGGCGTCGCAGGCGACGGCGGCGACAAGAGGCGCGGCAACGGCAAGTGAAGGACGGTCAGTCAGGCGTGCCCCCGTCCGTCCAGTGGATGCTCATACGGATGGTTAGCTCAGGTCGTTTGTGCATTGGTGGGCTGATGCTGATCTCGAGGTGCGGTGGGGGAGTGACCGCCGTTGGATCATCCACTGGACGGACATGGCCCAATTTGGTTTAGTACTAGGCTAGCATAGTACTCCTAGCTGCTGATGTTATTAGCTATCTTTGTTTATGATGTTGTTGGTTGTTTAACTGTGGTATGGGTATGTGATCGCCGGTGGTTCAAAGGTATTATTGTTGTGGGTAATGGTTTTTAGGTGTAACAATGCTCTATTTAAATGAAGAAGAATGCGATCTATCAAGGGTTGTTTCTAGAACCGACAATGCATGCACACTAACCAGTTCGTGTTACACTTGCACATAATGAGTTTTAGGGTGTGCTTGCAACGTGACAATTTCAACAAGGTTTAATTTTAGGCTCTAGGACATCTATTTGCTGATGTTGACCAGTCAAAAGGATCTACTCATATTTGCTAATGTTGACGGGTCAAAACGATAGGCATACCATTCAATGCTCACTTACAAAGTTCCCTTCCTAAAAGGAATCTGTGGTTACTTTTTT
The DNA here is from genome assembly GCA_904845875.1 of Miscanthus lutarioriparius. NCBI lineage: Eukaryota > Viridiplantae > Streptophyta > Magnoliopsida > Poales > Poaceae > Miscanthus > Miscanthus lutarioriparius. Next base: position 72,871 of record CAJGYO010000419.1, on the reverse strand, counting down.
TCTAACAATGGAAAGAGGTTTCCGGCTTCATTTACAACCCAACGCATCAAAGCAAACGAAGTTTTGAAGATAAGAACAATTCAAGACTCATATCTGAATGACCAAGGCCATCCATAGGACGCAGAGTTACATTGCATGAGTCTCCAGTCCGCAAGCCCATATAATGAGCGCTTTGTCGAACCTCACACCCGTTATAGTTGAGCCCAGAAACCGAAGCCAGTGGGTCCCCCTAAATAGAACCTGTAAAAGAGAATTTGGTCGATGATTGTCAAAAACAACTTTGTTCCTTGTTATCCATATTGACAATAAAATGACTACCGCACCAACCAGTAAAAGGAGATGTTGGGGTGTTTCGAGGTGGATTAATTCCTAACACCATGTCGACAAGTCTCCATAAAAAAATGGCACGTGAGCATTGAAAGAAAGTGTGTTGGATGGTTTTAGGTTTGCCAAAAAAACAGCATGACCTATCTTCATTTCGGTTTCTCTTTGCTAAATTTTCCTTAGTGAGATTGACCCCTCTTTTAAAGAACCAAAGAAAGATTTTAATCTTCAAAGGGATCTTTAGCCGCAAAACTATTTGTGAAACTTTTAAACCACTACTGATTAGGTAACTATACATTGAATTTAACCGTGAACGACCCGTTTTATTTAGTTTCCAAACAAAACCATAATTACCATGTTATTAGCCACTCTCGCTACTAGGTGATTCCATTCTAGTAGCTTGTTTTCCACTACCCTTCTAAACTCAACATTAAGTGGGATCGTGCTTAATACATCTGCAAGCTTTGCTTGTTTCCTGCGGGCAATATTGAACAATGTTGCATATTAGGTTTTTAGGGGTTGGTCTCCTAACTAGGTATCTTCCCAGAACCTGATTTGGTTACCATCATTTAACCCGAAGGCACCCAAACTCAAGAAAGATTCTTTTACACCCATGAGACTCATCCAAAAACGAGAAACTCATACTATTTTCTCAACTTGTGACAAGGTCTTATCTTTAATATATTTGCCTCTCAATAAATATTGACAAATGCCTCAATCATTACTTAATTTAAAAACCAACTTGCTCAGTAGTCGCTTATTATATAAATCAAGAATCATAATGCCTAAACCCCTTTGTTCTTTGGGTTGACCTAACAGAGGCCAATGAACTAGTCAATAATTCTTTGTATGATTCTCATTTTGCCAAAAAAAATCTTGATCTATAATACTCTATTTTCTTCAAAACACCTCTAGGGATCGCAAATAAAGAGAGCATATATAAACATCAAAAGGGTTGACGATACTAAATGAATGAGCATGTTGGTATATCTAACGCACACAGATAAATCCGCAAGCGCACGGATACCGCTATAGCTTTCACCCGGAAGTATTCCACGTATCGTATCCACAGGGAAACGTGTGAGACTAACTACGATCTAACTTAACAATGGGGTAGTGACTAGGTTAAGGTTTAACTTAACTAGAAGTAGCAACAAGGCTAAAGATAAATAGGAACATAGAGAGGATAACTGAGGTTCTCTAATTCTAACTTGGGTAAGCTATGTCTTCTACTGTTCAACTAGGGACATTACTTAAGGAAAGACACCAGCAGAGGATGTTTTCTGTAGTAACCGTGTCCTATTTGCCCTACAAACGGGAGGTGGACTACAAAGGATCAACGATGCTATATAGTACGAGGCTATATAGTACTAATGTCACAACCGCGATCTACCACCGATCCAGAATGCAGGATGCATCCACGATTAACCTAAGTCTAAGCACCACGCTTACACTCACGATTAATACTCTACTCCCCCTAGGAAGAGAATAAAGCACTCAAAAGAGAGTCGTGATCCTGATGAACAATATAAACAAAATACTTACTTGAATCAGAAGTTGATTACGAGATAAATCTCAGAAGCAAGCTCAACTTGATTCTGCCAAGGTACAAGCCGTAGAGAGAGCAACGACAGGCCGACATCTTCTCCAAACTCTTCCCTCACTCTCTATCACACTATTTTTAATTATAGGACTAAATCATATAGAGGACTAATCTTCTCTTGATAGGTGGCTCTGATCTTGACGAGGAGAATATGAATTAGGGTTTTAGGATGGCTCTATGGAGGGTGGCAGGAGCTGGTATATATAGCCCGGAGCGTCCAACGTGAGCCCTTGGATCAAACTGACTTAAAGGACAACGTAGATGCAACCTAAGAGGCGGTAGAGAACCGACATTTGAAGGAGGGGCTGACATATGGGCCAAAGGGGTCGGGCGGCCTGCAGGTGGGGCCGGCCGGCCCCACTTGGCAGCCTCTGCACTTCTGCTTCAGCGTGGAGTCCTCTCGAGTCTTCTATAGTCTTCTGGTGTCCGTTTCGCTGCGGATAAGCGCGATTAAATCTGACATGTAGGTCCACCTTGACGGTTTTCTGGATAAACCCTGCTGAAAACACAGATTCACCAAAACTCATGGAATTTATTAGTTTAAACCCCTATACCTATGTTTCGTGATAGAATTAAGTATAAATACATGTTATGTTGATGGTTTATAATTGACATTAACAACCGTCAACAGAGCACAAATCTACCTCCAATCGACAAATGCTTTCCTTTACAGCTGCCAAGCCTTTTTCTATTCATAACATCTAATATGCTCAGTGGTGCTGGTAGCGTATAAGTGACCTCACCATCATGCTACATCACCCACCTCTCATCACCATTAGTGAGAATCAATTTCTTGATTTTGATCTTGTCTAACGCATTTTAGTGAGAATCAATTTTTTGATTTTGATCATACGTCTCTTAACTGCAAACACATGTGTTTTCCCGTTTTGGTCAAAGAGATATATGGGGATTTCTTTGTGCACATGTATAGTAAGTGCATCTAGACCCATTATTAATTTTGGGGAGTTTCACTTCAAAGTGCTAATGTCTATATTGAGTTTTGGACAGGTTACATACCATGAAGTGAAACAATTTATGATTGTCGACCCTGAATTTTATTTGAGTTTGGAATGATGGCATTTGGATAAAGGACCGCGGTTTAAGTTCTTTCTATTTCTGAGACTAAGTATGGAATGTTGTACTGTTAAGGGGATTGAAATTTGCTATATTGCAGGTTTCCATGATAAATGAACCTTGTGAGACACAACCTCAACCCTTAGGCATTTATCTATTTTTGTTTTATAACGAAGGTCCAATGATAGGTGCGTTGACTAGATGCCTAGTCCAAAGTCTGGTTAGTTCACTCAGATTGGTTGGACTGGATGGTCTGTCCCTGTGTGGGTTGTTATGAGGATGCTAGAGTGTGGTAACTTTCTAGAACATGTGTTTGATACTTAATGTACCATCTAGTTTTTGGTTGTGGAGGTATATATACTCTCTTCACCAACATACAAACAAAATTGACTTGAGCTCATTTAACCCTCCACTCCTCTCTTGTGTTACCTTTTGTGAGACTTCAGTTGGGATTGAGCAGAGAAGATTGGGTTCAGTGATTCAAGTGGTGAACTTAATCTCCTATTTTCTAGAGCATCTGTATACTCCTTCAAGTTTGAATTTGAGTTTGTTAATATTTGATTCATGGAATCCTATATAGCAAGGAGTTTTCCATGGAGCACCCAATCTCTTGTGGTATGCTCCGTGAAAGTTTGTATTAACCACATCAATCTTTAGTAGGAACCCTTGCAGTTGATATTTGTGATCACTTGAGAAGAGGATAGAGTTGGAAGAAACTCAAGACCTTCATGGTCTCCTCAACAACAATGACCTAGGCATTATTGTGGTTTTGCCGAACCTCGGGTTCAGTTTTGTGTCCTTGTATATATTCTTGTTTGTGTTCTTGTGCTTGTTCTTGATTGGCGTTTAGGATTGAGACTCAATATCTTTGTACAAGTGTGTTTTAGTTCAAGGTGATAGTTGGAGAAAACTAGATTCATCACTCTTCATTTGCGGTATCTTGTAGATTCAATTTTTGTTGGTCAAATTTGTAGATCAATTCAAGTATAGGAGTTTCCTCTCTAGACTAGACCTCCAGTTTTCACAAGATATTCCAGTCTGGACGACTGGATCATCCTGCCATTGAAATCAGTCATCTAGGACCTGCATGTAATCTGCTATGAGCAGGGGCGGAGCCAGGATTCAAACATGGGGGGCCGACCCACCAAGGCACCACCATGGCCTCATGGGCCCTGGACGCCGTGTGATGGCAAAATTAGGCATACACATGTATAATCAAGCATCTCATATATATTGCCGTATAAATTCAATCCTAACGAATATGACAAAATAATGTAGCATACGTGTCTTCGTGAGTTTCACGGCTAAAAAGACTCTCGCAGTAGTCGCTGTCGATATAAGAAGAGTTATGACTAATCTTAGCAATCTATCAACCATGGGATAAATAGAATTTTTATCTAATCTCACTAGTCCCTTTGTTAGATCAAATGCTAAATGCCTAAATTGAAGATAAAAATTAAAAAGGAAATCAACCATAAAATTGACAGGCGTTTCTGATTACTGAAACAGACAAACAGTGAAAGGAATTAAGGAATAAACAAATAAACTATACAGTACTGTACCTTGGCACCTTGCCGCAATGGCTTGCAGTGTTGTAGGTTTGCTTTTGCAGTTTTCTTGCCTTGCGCTTTGCCTACGGAACTGCCGCGATGCCCTCTGCAGCTCTGCTGAGCTCTCCTGTTTGCACGGCGAGATGGGAGATGGAGCTGAGAGCCTGAGAGACGAGTGCAGCATGCCAGCAGCCGCGCGGACGGAGGAGTCGTCGAGTCGATTCACATTCACGGAACGGAGTAATAATTAGTAAACGTGACTCTTCGTTTCCTCCGGCCTAATTACAGGTGATTAAGGAGTCCTATTAATGCATCCAGTGGACCATTGGGGGTGGGGGGGGATGAGTATTCACTACGTAGAAAACGATTTGTAGCAATGGTTCAATTTTTTTGTAGGAGCGGCTGGTGATGGAGCCGCCCCTACAGTGACGTGCTCAGGTGCCCAGACACCAGCCGCCCCTACAAATGGAACAGCAGGGGCGGCTGGTGATACGAGCCGCCCTTACAAATGGAGTATGATTTTTAGGGGCGGCTCAATAACCAGCCGCCTCTAGAAATGGTATTTGTAGAGGCGGCTGGTGATTGAGCCGCCCCTAAAAATGACCCGTATTTATAGCTTCTATTTGTAGGGGCGGCTCAATCACCAGCCGCCCCTACAAATGACCCCCATATAAAACTGAAGCAGCACATTCTTCCTCCTCGGGTCATTCACTCCAACCCGTGAAAGAAAGTTGGGGAGGGCTTGGGCACCTCCCAAAAATTGCTCTACTAAGGGGGGAAGGTTTTGGTCTCAAATCCTTTGGTGGAGAGGTTGTAGAAGGTAAGAAAATGCTATTCCACACTTTTTTTTGAAGTTTTAATGGTTGATTAGTGAATAATTAGAGTTTTGTTTTTCTCTCTCTTCTATGGTGCTTGAGCTATTTATGAGCAAATTAGACCCAACTTTTAAATGTACTAGGATAAATTAGGGAGGGGAACAAGATCATACCCTTATTTCGTCCATGTTTCTTGATTTTAGTGAACCATTAGTTAGTTTTATGGATGTTTCATGTGCATGTGATCTAGATCTAGGGTTTGGTTTTTTTATTAATTTCGTTTTTGTAAATTTATGTTTGATAAAATTGGACTAGGGTTTGTACGAAAGATATTGTGTAAAGTATAATTATTGCTAATTGTTGTCTTTGAAATTGTTTATTGTAATCAATAAATATGTATTTTAATTATTTATGGATAAATGGGTCATTAATTAATTTTCCTCTACCATGGTGTGTTTGTATGCTTCATGTAATTATATTAGATTTATATTCATATATATCTGAGGTATATACAATTATTCTCAAATAATTATTACTTTGATTAATTTTTATATATATCTGAATAAGTAGTCCTTTAATGTTTATTTTGTTGTTGTTGTAAAAGATGGAGTACAGGAACTCTTGGATGTATGGTTCGTTAAGGTTCAAGGCAGGTTTCTGTGAAGAGGTGGATAAATTTATTGAAGCCGCAACGAAGCATGCAACGACATTGAAAGAGAATAAGGATACAATTATTTGCCCCTGTAAAGATTGCAAAAACCGTATGGCATGGACAGATGTGACTATCATCAGATCACATTTGATTATACGAGGATTTGTTGAGGACTACACAGTGTGGATTCATCATGGTGAAACGGTTATTGTTAACGACGAGGATGAGGAGGAATACGACGATGAAACCATAGAATCCCTGTCCCAATATTCAGCCGAGCTTGATGCACAAATGGATTTCGAGTTTGGCAATGAACAAGGTGGTGATGCTGGTGGTTGGGATGGTAACGACGAAGGTGGTGCCAATAATGATGGTGGAGCACGTGTCGGAGTTCAAGATGATTTAGATGACATGATTCGAACCCTTGGACCAGAGATTTTACTAAATAGCCCGAAAGGTCTAGAAAATTTGGAAAGAGTGACAAAAGCATCGAAGGAGACTGTGTATGGTGTTGAAAAGGGTTGTCCGACACATTGGACATTGCTACGTTTCGTGCTTGAGCTGCTCATCCTGAAGGCTAAGTACGGCTGGTCAGACTGTAGTTTCAATGATCTATTGCATCTCCTGTCATGGGTGCTGCCACAACCAAACTCAGTTCCCGCCAACACATACCAAGAGAAGAAGATCATAAGTCCATTGACAATGGGGGTTGAAAAAATACATGCATGCCCCAACCACTGTATACTTTTTCATGGTGAAACGTTCAAGTCATTGGATAAGTGTCCCCGGTGTGGGGCCAGCCGGTACAAGAATAATGACCTTTACGGTGGGGACGAACCATCCACGGGGAAAAAGAGGAATAAGAAGGGTACAAAAAGGTGGTACAAGAATCTCAGCCCCCAGAGGACACTCCATTTGGCAACGATACAAAGCAGAGAAGAATTCCTGTCCTGGTAATGTGGTACCTGCCAGTGACCGTTCGCTTGAGACGTATGTTCCTAAACCCTAAAGAAGTCGCACTCATGACATGGTGGGATGATGAGCGCAAGGTGGATGATGATAAGATTGCACACCCGGCTGATTGTAGTCAGTGGCAAAGGTTTGATGAGAAGCACAAAGAATTCAGCGATGACCCAAGGAATGTACGGTTTGGCCTGAGCACCGATGGAATGAATCCCTTCAATGAGAGGATGAGCAACCACAGCACATGGCCAGTGATCTTGACCATGTACAACATCCCAACATGGTTGTGTCAGAAGAGAAAGTACCTTCTCCTCACTATTCTTATTTCTGGCCCTAAACAACCAGGCATTGATATAGACGTGTTCCTCGAGCCCTTGATGCAAGAAATGGAGAGACTATGGAGGCATGGGGAGCAGATGTACGATGCGTTCCGAAAGGAGGACTTCATATGTAGAGCAATAATATTTGTTACTACCAATGATTACCCCGCGTTGTTTGCTTTGTCTGGACAGATCAAAGGGAAGACGGGATGCTTGGTTTGCTTGGATGGTACTACATGGGTATACCTGGATGCATCCAAGAAGATAGTTTACCTAAGGAACCGACGCTTCTTAAAGACAAGTCACAAGTACCGTAGCAAATTGTTCTTTAGATTTTATGACAACGCCCTGGAGATTGAACCCCCTCCGGAGAGACGTCATAACGGAGAACATGTGTATAGAATGGTGAAAAATATACGCGTCGTCCATGGAAAGAAGAATCCAGATGGGACGAACAGAGATAGAAGCACACCTCCTATCGAAGGCGTACCTTTCAAGAAACAATCGATCTTCTTTCAGTATCTGCCTTATTGGCCAGACTTGGAGGTCCCCCATGCCATTGATGCTATGCACGTACAGAAGAATGTCTTTGAGAGTCTCATTGCTACAGTTTGTAGGCGTTGAAATTTAAAAATCACAAATCTGAACCGTCCAAACTTTCTCAAATGGAAAGTTGATCAAAACAACAATTGTAGAAATTGATTCTTTTAACAAACTTGGTATTCAAAACTTTTCAATTTGAAGTCATTTAGAGTTCATAATACTAGAGTCAAAGTGTAGTTTTTTCATTTGACCAAATTTGACTTGGTCCAACTTGCTCAAATGAGACACTACATGACCTCAGATGAGAAAACTCTAAATACCAAGTTTGATCATCTTAGCAAGATCTACAATTGTTACATAGCTCATTTTCCCATTTGAAAAAGTTTTATCAAACACTAGTCACAAATTCTTGAATCTCATATAGACTTTCTGAAACTATGTCACACACTTGTGAAATTTGAACTACATTTTGTTCAAACTTTCTCAAAAGAAAAAATGAAATATATAAGTATTGTAGATCTTGATGAGCTGAACAAACTTGGTATTCAAAACTTTTCAATTTGAGATAACCTAAGGTTCCGAAAACTAGTTTGTAGGCGTTGAAATTTAAAAATCACAAATCTGAACCGTCCAAACTTTCTCAAATGGAAAGTTGACCAAAACAACAATTATAGAAATTGATTCTTTTAACAAACTTGGTATTCAAAACTTTTCAATTTGAAGTCATTTAGAGTTCATAATACTAGAGTCAAAGTGTAGTTTTTTCATTTGACCAAATTTGACTTGGTCAAACTTGCTCAAATGAGACACTACATGACCTCAGATGAAAAAACTCTGAATACCAAGTTTGATCATCTTAGCAAGATCTACAATTGTTACATAGCTCATTTTCCCATTTGAAAAAGTTTTATCAAACACTAGTCACAAATTCTTGAATCTCATATAGACTTTCTCAAACTATGTCACACACTTGTGAAATTTGAACTACATTTTGTTCAAACTAATACTTTATCACATGAAAAAGTGATCAAAATAAAAGTTATAGATAGTGAGGATTTCAACAACTTTTTTGTTCACGACTTTTATTGTTGAAATCATTTAAGGTTTCAAAATCTTGTTTGAAGTTGCCATATAGTGAAATTCAAAATTTGAACTGTCCAAATTTTGTCAAATGAAAATATGATCAAAATAAAAGTTGTACATATTGATGAGTTCTACAACTTTGGTATTCATGAGTTTTTCATGTGAAATCAATTACTCTTTCAAAATATTGTTTCAAGTTAAAATTATTTGAATTTCAAAATTTGAATCATTCAAACAAAGTCACATGACAAGATGACCAAAATAAAAGTTATACATGTTGATGAGTTATACAACTTTTATGTTTACAACATTTTCATTTTATTTCATTTAACGTCATAAAATTGTATTCGAAGTTTTAAAATTCAAATTTTTAAATTTTGTTTTTTTGTTTTCTATATTGTTTTGACTACAATTGTTTATATATATATTTCTTCATATATAGAATAATAAAAAATATTATATTTGTGTATATACACAAATTTTTTATATTACTTTGTGTTTTTATGATGTAAAAAATATAGAATTTATAATTTTTAAAAAAAAATATTTGTAGGGGCGGTTGGATCAGGAACCGCCCCAAAAAATTCATTTGTAGGGGCGGCCGGATCAGGAACCACATTTGTAGGGGCGGCTGGATCAGGAACCGCCCCTACAAATGGTACCTAGTATAAATAGGAGGGAAGCGCACGGGAGTCATCGTCTGGGCGCTGTCTTCTTCCTCCGACGCCGTCAGGCTGCCTAGGGTTTCCGCCGCCGGTCCCGTGCCACGACACACCACCTGGGTCCTCGGCGCCCGCCCATGCGCCGACCCCGGCGTCCGCGCCCGGCCCCAGCGCCCTCCCAGCGTGCCAACCCGGCGTCCGCACAGCCCGGCGCCCTCCCATCGCCCCCGACCCACAGGCGTCTGCGCCCCGCCCCCGGCCCCCCCCCCTGCGCCGACCCGGCGTCCCCTCCCGCCCCCCCGGCCCCTCACCCTCAAGCCGACCCCGGCGTCCCACGCCTGCCCCCCGCCCCCTTCAAGACGCCGACACTGCCCGGTCCCCGCGCCCGCCCAGCACAAACCCACGTCCAGGCCCGGCGTCCTCCCCCGTGTGCCGACCCCCGGCGACCCGCGCCCGGCCCTCGGCGCCCGCCCCCGCACGCCGACGACCCGTGCCCGGCCCTCGGCTCAGGTTTGTTCCGTCCCTTAACCTTCTTCTTGTCTTCAGTTCCTATCGGTACATTGTTAATCCTACGTGTCCTCTAAATATAGTGCTTATGACAAGCCAGAAACCAATTGTGTGAAAAGCTTCTTGTCATCACATTAGAGCTCATATAGTGCTTATGATTGGGTGCCACTTCAAACATTTACTGTTGCTCTGGTATCCAAAGTATGTGCGATAACTTCACTTCCTTGTGATGTGCTGCAAATGCAACAAACAAGCAAGGATGGACTACCAATAATCATTGCACGAACATTTTCCTCCATGGAAATGATGAAACCGTGTTCTACATCCCACGACAATAACTAGTCGGTTGTAAATACCGTAAAAAACACCTTTGTGAAATTGTGGCGATCAACACAAACACGAAGATTCTTTGCAAGCCTTATTGGCTCGTCTTTGAGGTGTCACAAGCAAAGCAAAAGCAATTGCCGCTTTTCACCGTGATATAGGTGAGGGCACTTTCCTTCCTTCGTAATCCAAATCATGCAACTCGATGACACATTTGGAACATAACCAGCAATCCTTAACGCTTATTTATCTCATTGAGCTTTTCATAAATCTCCACCTTCCTTGGATGTGCATCATCATCTGCAATAAACTCATGAACCTCACCATTATGCTCCACAACGTGCGGCCGGGAGTAGTTTGTATTCCTTTTCTGCATCAACTTCCCGACTTCGGATACCTTGCTCCATTCCCCAACTTCACGCATAAGTGTTCAAAGAATAGAACATAGTCCCCACTTTTTGCGCCTTGATTCAATTAGATTACCGATTACACGCGCCCCCAAGATCAACATGACCATGGATTCGGCAAGCACCAAGAAGAGTTCGCCAAATTGTCGCATCTGGTGCAACCTTCATCTCATTTGTCACAAGCTCATAAGCCTCATCAAGCAAGCCAAAGACGGCCCATTAGGTCAACAATGCATCCATAGTGGCGAACGTTTGGCTTCAACCCGTACTCAAATCGCATCATATCAAAAAACTAAAACCCTCGTCAACCAAAATTTACCCACTATGACTACATGCGTAAAGAACACCAAGAAAAGTCTGTTCATCAGAGCAACATCTGATCTAATCATCTCCTCAAATGCTGAGATAGCATCATTACCAAAGCCATTTGCTGCCAACCCCGAGATCATTGCGCTCCATGTGACCACACTCTTCTGAGGAGTCCCACAGAACGCTCCATGTAGAATGCAAGTGCACATTGTCAAACAAATGCCAAGTGTGAAAGCCGGGTATGTAGACCCTCAAGCTATAGCCCAAACAAATTTTAATTACCCTAAACGGTGGACACTGGATGCCAAAGAGCTAGCAACAAAGACTCTTCGGGAGAAAGAGCGCATCCAGAGTCTTGAAAGCTAAGGAAGAGTCCCTTAAGGTTGCGGCATACATTGCTCGGCTTTCAAAAATCTCCAACAACACTCTACTATATGGCTACCATACAACTTCGAGTAAGTTCAACTATAACTTAAAGCTATGTTCGATATATTTTATTCGATGTAAAAGAGCTTATCTAGTTCTATGATTAAATCCATGCAAGAACCAATTGGATTTGTATGGCCGTCGATGTCGGGAAGAGCATGGCATGGGTCTTTGATTCAATAGATAAGGACCCGGCGACATACAAAGACTTCATATCGATTCTCAAGACGTATACATATCGACAATCCTCATTAGCTTATATGTCGTATACATACTTGTAACGCTTCACTTATGCATACTAACAAGTTGTATTTGCTAAAATAATTCGAATAGTGGCATTTAGGTTCTATGTCTCTCATCATCACGGAAGACATGATCCAAATGAGGAAGGAAAAGTCGGCTATAAAAACACTATGTGCGGTAAGTGTAACTTACTTCTTGATGACTCGTTACATGGTCATTGTCAAAAGCATTACCTAATATTTTCATATGCAAAACACACAAAGGCCCCAAGTAGAGGCCTGGGAGTGTACATTGTGGATACTATATATGTTCTATGATGAGTAACACCGGTGCCTACAGGAGACACCCCTTAAGGGTAAGTTTGAACCTCTTCACCCGTAGTATAAAAACTTCATAAATGGTATGAAATACTAAACTGAAACTTGTTTTCTTGTAGTGGAGAGAAGAGAAAGGAATGAAAAGAGACCCATACAAGGATGACCAACTCTTAGAGCTCGTCGACGACCTTTGCAACTTCATATTGGACCAGATTGTACACGTCAGAGGCGCCTACCATGATCGAGAGTCCGACTTAGGTACAAATCCTCAGTACCAACACCTTCGTGAGACTGAAAGGCTAGCTCTAGGACGTTGATAACAATGCGTATGAAATTTGTATATTTAATGATGGATTGTATATATATATCATTACGAATTGGACTTGTAATTGTACTTTATATAATACTATTGTGCTTGTAGTCGCGTTCGGAACGTTGGTCGCGTGGCGTTCGGCAACGCGACCGCGGTTCGGAACGTTGGTCGTGGGGCGTTCGGCAACGCGGATGCTAGATGGAATACGCAGAAACAAACAGTTCTGGTCGAATTTGAATTGTAAATTTGAATTTTTTTTACGGGAAAACGTACTGTAGGGGCGGTTCTAGATTGAACCGCCCCTACAAATAGGTATTATAGAGGCGGCTGGCACTACATCCGCCCCTACAAATTGATTTATAGGGGCGGTTGGTGATTGAGCCGCCCCTACAAATAGATTTGTAGGGGCGGTTCGTAATACCAGCCGCCCTACAAATCTATTTGTAGGGGCGGCTCAATCACCAACCGCCCCTATAAATCGATTTGTAGGACAGCTGAAACCGCCTACAAATGCATGATTTGTAGAGACAGTTCGGTAGGGCGGCTGGCCAAACCGCCTCAAAAAGGGTTACCAAATACCCCTAAAAATGCTTTTTGTAGTAGTGATTTAATATATATATATATATATATATATATATATATATATATATATATATATATATATATATATATATATATATATATATATATATATATATATATATATATATATATAGCCTATTCATACAACAAAGCCTTCATTGCACAAATGCTAACTTTGCTTATGCAGATGCTGATTTGAGCATTTTGCCATATGTAGTTGCACCCAACCCAACATGCAACAAGTTGTTTGCACTACATCGCCATGTTTTCCTCTTAAACATACTACGCCGAAAGAAAGGGAGCGGCATGAAGACATCTAATGATCTCATTTTTTATGCTAGAGCTACTTATGATGTATCCCTCTATTCTAAAAAGGTTGTTATTCTAGTTTTGTCTAGAGTCAAACATTTCGGTCTTTGGCAATCAATAGCTAGAAATTCATATATTTTAACATAATAATGAGATTAAAGTTTTTAGATTCACAATGAGAAATACTTTTATGACACCCAATTTACATATTGTTAGACTACACAAAATTATAGGAGTTGAATTGATAATGGCCAAAAATTGAAATGTTTGATTTATGAAAAACTAGAATGACAACTAATTTGAAAAAGGAGGGGTCACGAGGATACATGTGGTTCCTTCCAAATCAATTGCTGCACACACCGCAGACCACCAGTGGGCACGAATGTAACTGGGGATTGGGGAAAGCAAGCGTGTATATTAATCAATTATAAGACGTTGATCGCTGCATCGATCGAGCTAGCAAGGCAAGAGGAGCCACCAAAGCGGTGAGCTTGAATGCACACAGCTGGAGTCAGCCCTGTTCGCTTGAGCTACTTTTCAGCCATGTAACAGTGTTTTCGTCCCACAACATTTTAGTATAAACATCAGCATAAGCCAAAAGGTGAAGAGGAAGACGACGAGGAGCGTGCGGGTGAGGTTATTTTACCCCAGTCAACTCCACCCACGTCACTTCGTCTTGAAGCTCCATCACAGCCCTGCCGGCCGGCCTGCGTCTGCAAAGCTTGCATACTCCATATACGAATCGCACCATAACGTCGATCCCGTGTGGACATGCATGCATGTACACTAGTCGCGCTCACTGCCCGCGCGCTGCTGCGCGTTTTAAACGCGACGCACCTGCCTGCGGCCTAGCTCTATGTGCTGCGCGCAGGTGGATTATTAAAGACGCTGCATTTACTTACGGGAACATATCTAGTGCAAATCAACTTCTCCGTGCAAACCATGCAAACTAACTGTGGGGGAGAGGTGGGAGGGGGGATTTGCAAAAATGTAATTCGCTTGTAATTACACTTTTGCAAATCCCCCCTCCCACCTCTCCTCCGTAATTGGTTTGCACGATTTGCACGGAGAGATTGGTTTGCACTTGATACATTGCCCTTACTTACAGATCACGAAACTATAGCCCTGGAGTTCTTGTAGAGCGACCATGCTGACAGTGACATCAGCTGCTATTACCCACCTTTATAAACATAATGGGCCTGTTCGCTGGTTGGTGCTGGTGCTGGTTTGTGCTGACTGGTGCTGATTTTTTGTGAGAGGAAAATACTGTTATAATTTTGGGCTGGCTGAAACCAACAAGCGAACAGGCTGAATAATAGGTATTGGATCTATTCTATTTTCTAAAGCCCACCTTTGCTATTACGTAAAAAACATCCTAAAAATAACACATGACTCTACATTTAAACTACCCACATATGGCATTAAGCAACATGATCTAAAGTATATCTAAATTTGTATCTAATCACCCACGTACTCTTATTACAATAGATAATTTACGTAACCCAATTTTTATCTTATTATTTGAAAAATAAATGTTCTTTTAAATCCAAATCTAAAAATTAGTAGCATCTTCAATTAAAAAATTATTTAAATAACCATAGAGCATGTATATGTTTCTACATTACTCACTTCAATCAGTATTAATATATTAAGTTTTGATTGAAGTAAGCCTACAAGTTGTGCCAGCATATATGAGCGATAAATAAATAAATATATATTACTCCCTCCAGTTTCCTAAAGGATGTCGTTTAGGACAACGACATGGTCTTCAAAAAACAACTTTGACCGTTACTTTTTGCTATAAAATATTTATAAAATATAGTCAATATATACTTTTATGAAACTACACATTTCGAGATGAATCTACTTACATCACTTTCATATTTTCAAACTCAACCTAAAAGAATTTATTTGTAGTTAAAGTTTAAAATGTTTGACTTAAGACAATATCAAAACAACATCCTTTAGGAAACCGAACCGAGTATGTTTCATCAAAAAAAGTTATTTCCTTAACAAATCATATACTAATGATACTAACAAATTGTTTAAAACCATATTAGTCACCATAACATATAATTTATATAGGTTGTTGCTTTAGATATATCTATATATTTTAACTAAATGTTTGACATCCCCGGTGGAGGATGCGCATCCCCGGCCATAGACGAGCTGCGCCGCGTCTCTTTGTGCGCGGTCGCTGCCGGTACCGGCGAGCCAGCTTCCCCCGCCGGTGACGAACATGGTGGCACCTGGCCGGACCTAGGAGCTCGCGCGGCCAAAAGGGGAGGAGCCGGACCTCGCGCGCGCCGCCGGGGATGGGGGAGCAGCGACCGGAAAGGGAGGAGCTGACCATGGGGGACGCGCGCTGGGGATGGGGACGCATGCGCGGTAGAGCCCTGTTCGTTTATGCTGAAATATTGTGAGAGAAAAACATTGTTCTATAGCTGAAAAGTAGCTCAAGCGAACAGGGTAGTGCTGCCCGGAGGTGGAGGAAGAGGACGAGGGGTGTGTGGAGGTTTATTTTACCCCAGTCAACTCCACACGTCCCTTCGTCTTAAGCTCCATCACAGCCCTGCCGGGCGGCCTGCGTCTGCAAAGCTTGCATATATATACGAATCGCACCATAACGTCGATCCCGTGTGGACATGCATGCATGCATGTACACTAGCTAGTCGCGCTCACTGCCCGCGCGCTGCTGCGCGTTTTAAACGCGACGCACCTGCCTGCGGCCGCCTAGCTCTCTGCTCTGCGTTGCGCGTAGGTGGATTAAAGATGCTAGCTGCATTTACTTACAGTCTTACAGAAACCACGAAACAGAAGCCCCTCGTGTTATTAGGGTTAGGGAGAGCGAGCGAGCATTCTGTCACTGACATCAGCTGCTATATATACTCCCCTACGAAGCATAAATATCTTTCTACTACTCGGATTTAGGGACCCCCGAATATAGATAGACCCAAGTCTGGTGGGCTGCAGCTCAGTGAGCGGCCCAAAATTTTCAGAACCAACTCTTTTCTAGAGCATCCCAAAACAGCCCATCGGCTCCCTTTCCGCTGGCCCCTGACGCTAGCCCATGTCCTGCCTCAGCGCGCAGCAACCCTAGTCTATTCGCCAAGCCCGCCTCCCGTGGCTCCCTTTTCTTCTCCGCCTCCAGTCTCGCATCGTTGCAACGCGTATCGAGTATCGACACTGATGGAGGCGTTCGATTGCCCACCCACCCGTCCAGAGTCATCGATCAGCGCCATGTCAGCATGACCGTCCCATTGATGCCCCGAGAGGCTCGCTTTGCGCATTCGATCTATTGATCGGGATCTACGATTTGCACATGTTCCGCCGAGAGTAAGATGTTGCAGCTGGCTCAGCAAGTGATTCATGTACGTATTGATCAAATCACACGCTCATACATACGTACCCCGGTACCGGTGGATTGATAGGCCGGCGCTGGGGAATGAACTGAAGTCGGCTCAGGTCGAAAGTTGGCACTGGCCGATAGAGCAGAAAAAAAGAGGGATTGAGAAGATTCAGCCCAGCAATGTTTTGGAGGATTTCTGAGGTTTTGCAAAACGCTTGAACCAGCCTTCCGGATTACTTTTTTTTTTAGATAAAATGATTCTATTCCGACCTATGTATGGTTTAGGCAAACCGTTAACAAATGTGCATTTTTCTTGGAGTTTTCGCTGAGCGGTTCAATGAAACCACCAATAAAATATCTATAATAATCTTTGATGATTTATATCACCACCGAATATGCATTTTCTCGGTGGTTTACTAGCATTGGTAAAGAAACAATATATTCTTTTCCATTTTCATTTTGCCACCAAAGAAATAATACGGGCCACCAAAGATATATCCTAGTTGGCTTGGCTAGTCTGGGGGCGTGAATGTCAATTAGATGGTAGCGAAAATTATCCCAGTTTTTTTAGTTTATACTATATATCATGATTATAAGCTCCTATTTGAGTCTTTTAAAGAAAATACTATTTGCAATCTAAGATAAAACCGAAACACTCCACCCTTCCAATTGCACAGCACAATGTCTACAAAATGCAGCCTATTCAGGTTTCCCAATTATCTGCTTGATGTTGCCTCCCGGGCAAACTAACATAAAATCTACTACTTCCTCTTATCTAAATTATAAGTCATTTTGATTTTTTTTTATTCATCCATTTAATTATGTATCTAGACATATTATTATATTAAGACGCATAGTAAAATAGATGTATAAAAAAAAATCAAAGCGACTTATAATTTAAAACAGAGGGAGTACAGATTAGATCTTGGTTTACATGAGGGTGCATGAGTTCGGGTCTGAGTTCGGGCCCCCCTCGCTTCTATCGAACCGGTATACTCCGTCTAGATTAACGGTGGGGTTGTTGGGCCAGTAGGGATATACTCCCTCCATACTCAAAAATAAAGTCGTTTTGGACAGCGACATGGTCTCCAAAGTATAACTTTGACTTCTCATTTTTATAAAAAATATTTATCAAAAAGTGATATATGTATATTTTTATAAAAGTATTTTTCTAGACAAATCTATTCGTATGGTTTTTATATTTCCAAACTCAACAACTTAAAAGTTATTCATGATTTATATTCCTAATGTTTGACATAAACCTGGTAAAAAACGACTTTATTTTTTAGTACGGATGGACCGGACGGACTATGTAGGCTGGGGTCGGGTGCTGTAGCCCAGGCATAGGGTTGTCCAGTTTTTCTTCTTTTCCGGCGGCCTGCTTTTTATCCTGCCGCATCATAGCCTTCGCTTCATAAACTTTAGGAGCTATTAAATGATTTATTCACTTCTAGTAACTAAAGAGGACTAAAGTCTTTTTAGTCATATTTAGTATTTAGCAAAAAAGTTACTAAAAAGACTCAAAGTTACTTAACCAAGACCCAAATATGTCAAGTTTGTGCTTGCGCTGGCGCAGACCGCTGAGCAGGTCTTCATCGCTCTGCGGCTCCATCTTTATAACTACCGTTTCCTGCAACAGGTAATGAAACACCATCATCGCAAAGTTAGGCGCAAAAAATGCGGAGAACGGGAGAAGCAACCTTAGATACAAAGTTAGGCACAAAAAAGCGGAGAACGGGAGAAGCAAGCTTAGCAAAGATTTTTATTATTTTTAACAATGGTTGAGGTGCATAATTCAGATACAAATTAAGAGATGTTACTTATATTATCTTTCATAATGGCACATTTGGTAATTTGAATGCAAGCTAAGAAGGTCTCTTTGCATTATCTTTCCTAATAGCAGCCATTGAGTAATTTATAAAAATATTATGCTTATTTTAAATTATGTTTTATAAGGACGAACATTATTAATAAGGGGGAGTTATCGAGTCTTTCTCCTTTCTTTAGCCTACTTTATAACCTACCCTAGAGTTTGGGATGTAAATGGGTTTGCCTACAAATCTTTATGTCGGGGATCAATATTAGGGTACCCGAAGAGGAGGAGCTAATAACCATCAACGTTGATTCATCCGAACGGCCAAGAGCACAACTACACCTCTTGCTGGGCTCCGTCTCGTCCGACCACCGAGGCCGTGGGCTCCGCCTCATCCGACCACCTAGGCCTCGGGCTCCGCCTCGTTCGACCACCGAAGCTACAGGCTCCACCTCGTCCGACCCTCGAGAGTTGGCTCCGCCTCGTTCTATCGACAATGAGGTGTTTATGGCGATATGTTGGCACAGCCTATTTTAGGGTCAGGTGTGCATGCATGCCTTTATTGTGTTCAGTCTGTGTGTGTTTACATGAGCGTTTAAATCTGTACTGCAAAGAAAAACATTATATCACACAGAATGGGTTCTATTCAACGATTTGATGTGGACCAAAATAAAGAGTGAGAAGCTAACCAAAACTATTCGTGAGATTATGGACCCAACTATTTTAGTGTGATTTCAATTGTGTGCACTAACCCTTGTGAGTGGAAACGTGGAGTTGGAATTTCATCATGACATCCAACGTGATTTCGCACGGACATCATGTGCACACATTGAATGGGCAAATCATGTGCATCGTCTCACTATGAGATCTTGCCTAGCGAACTTTAGGATTTATATTTTCTTTTGCAAATAATTGTCTTCCCCACGGCGGAGCTCTATGCTTCAAGAGGTACTTATCACTTCAAAAATCATAATAGCACGTTCATGTCGTACTCCCTTCATTCCAAATTATAAGACGCTTTGGTTTTTCAAGATGCATAATTTTTCTATGTACTTACATATACACAATGTCTAGATATATGTACTTAGAGATATACTATGTCTAGATATGTAGTAAAAGCAATGTATAAAAAAAGTCAAAACATCTTATAATTTAGAATTGAGGAAGGAACTCACCCCAGTTGATGACTTTTTTATTTTCTGGTGATGCTTTAAGCTGTCCTTTTCCGATGTAGGCGATGGTGTTATTAGTGATGCTTCGGACTCCTCACCTGACGGTCGTAATACTTTAGGAGGAAATGGCATTGAAAAATCGTTGAACTTTGGAACAGAGCTTGTCTGCAGTCCAAAAGTAAATATGTCAGAATCCACACTTTGTTCTTAGGTACAGTATTCAATAAAAAAGTATACTCACTCCATCTAAATAATACTCCAGTATAAAGACTTCTGGCATTTTTAGGGTTAAAAAATACTCCCTCCGTCAAAAAAAAAAAAAATGCAACTATAAGATACGTGTGAGTCAAACTAGTTTAACTTTGACCGAGTTTATAGTGGATAATATTAATATTTATGTCTCCAACTAAGTTTATTATGAAAATATATTTCTTAATCAATTTACTTATTTTGTATTATAATTGTTAGTAGATTTTTCTAGAATTTTGATGAAACTTTAAGTCGTTTGACTCCTCAAAAATGAGAACTGCATTCTTTTATGGACCAAGTACACATCTAAGTACTCACTAGGTGAAGCCTTTTAATTGCATCAATCAAGAGCTATTCATCATTTAATTGTCCCACTCAGAACCTAGACCGTCCTTTACTTGCACCAATCAAAAGCTGGTGTCCTAGCTTTAACGTGAAATGGTTTAAGTGTTTCGTATCCGGCTTAACTTGTCATTACTCCCTTCGTTTTTTATTAGATGTCGTATTAGTTTTGTCCTAAATCAAACATTTGTATATTTAACCACTGATTTCAAAAAAATTATACAGATTCATGTCATAAGATTTATGTTTAGATTCACTATAACAAATACTTCCATAATATATAATTCATATGTTGTGAAAGGATTTTTTTTAAACAGTTGGTGAAAGATAATAATATTTGATTTAGGATAAAGCTAATATGATATGTAAAAAGAACGGATGGAGTATATTTCTATATATCCTAGAATCCTTATTACATTCGTGCATGGTGGGAGATGTGAAAAAAAATAAAGGTAAACACTGGAGAAAAATAAAGTAATTACACTGCTTGTGGCTGATGATCCTTCACTGGTTTCGATGTCAGCAAGCCTATCAATGATGTCGCGTATACAGGGCCTCTTACTTGGGTCACGATGCATGCAGCTTTTCCCCATTTCAATGCATAGCATTACTTGACTATAAGCTGTTTCCAACGCTGTGTGTCTCCCTGATGTATCAGATTCCAACCTACTCCTCCAGCCTTCAAGCACCTATCAATTTGTATAACAGAGATGTGATTAACGTCAGGGGTGCATTGAATTTCATATAATATACCAAATACTCAGCTGATACAGCGAGAATACCATAAAACTGATACTACACTTGTAAAAGCAAGAAGTACGCAGTGTAGTAGACAAATAATTCGAAATCATACAGCAGCGTGATTGGGTGACATTAAAGAAAATTGCACTATGCCAGAGGTATATCTTCATCACTCTCCCGATGGTCATGGTGGCTACGCACGCTCAGCAGGCTGCCGTGGCCAGTTCGTGGTGGCACGTCAGATCCACGTGGCGGGGTTTTTACCCTAGCATAGGGGCTGCTGGATCTGTGCGTGTCGGGTCGATAGTGGCCGCGTGCAGTTGACGTGGACTGTCCCACAGGCCACAGGCTAGCAGTGGCATGTCGACCCGGTTTTGGCACATTCGAGCAGATCTCACGGACGGGGCTGTGTGCACATTTGTAACCACACAATACCACACACTAAATTTTTTTTTGTCATCAAATTTTCTCAACTTGATTCCACGTTCTTGACATCGTCTTAATTTTATGCTTCCTAGCCCTGTCAACCTTCTCATAAAATCAAATCAATCTAGCCTTACCTTGATACCACTTATTAGAATCTAATATCCTAGTTATGCATAACAGTCCACAAATCTTTGAAACATATTGCGGGTATGACACAAGCTTGCACCGTAGATGACGATGTTGAAGCAATCACAACAAGATATTAGGATTTTGGTAAATTCTATAAACACAGCTCCAAAAGAGTACAAGTGATTGTCATTCTCTCACAACCCTACTTAACCCTCTAGGGTTCATTGATTCTTGCCATATACAAGAATCTAGTGTAATAGAACTATCTAGCCTAATTTTCTTGAGTGCTCCTAATTGCTTCTTCCAAACCTTGGACGATGATACCTATGGCCTCCACCCCTTGTTTATATACCTTGTTTGTATAGGATTCTACACTCAAGTCCACTTCAAAGCCCCCATATATACAAGTAGGAGTCCTACTGTTAGTAGGATTCTACACTTAAGTCCTAATAGGATTTGAAGTCCTAATAGCACACCACTCGAGTCCTATTACAAGTAAGATCTGATTCACTATACAACAAACCTCGTGATCCAACAGCACGCCCCGTGCATACTAATATCCACCTAACTTTTTCCTTTTCTCCACCAAGTCAAGCAAGCCAAATCTACTCTCCATCCCTGGCAAGGTGAGGCGAACGAATTGCCAGAAGATGTCATCCCATGTAATAATGTCAACAGATACACCACCCATCACCTCTCTTAATCAGCACAAGGCTACCACCACTACCAAGAGAGCGCAACTAGATGACCAAACAGCATGGACACAGACCACTACGACCTACCCAAGATAAGATACACTATATGAGCACCAGACCAGCCCATGAGGCGATGCCAGTGAAAACATGGCTCGTCAAGCACTAACCAAGGAATCTGACCATGTCATGAGTCACTGTTGTCATGTCTGTGGTGTCAAAGGAAGATGAGGAGGGATAGCCATCCACCAATGCTACACACCTCCCTGCGCCCCATAGCGCTAGGATGCGAAGGCTGGGAAGAGGAGGCCATAGCCAAGAGCCCTGGCTCCATCCATCGTCACACCCCCAACCATGCATATTGCATTTCAGTGGTCACCACCACGAGCGGCAACTCGGTGGCTGCTACCAAACCTAACACCATGGGACACCGCCTGCTTTGCACTGAAGAAACATTGTTTGTCTTTAGACCCACATGGATCCAACCAATGGCAATATGCCTTGATCCAATTGCAAGTTAGGGGTGAGAAGGAGAGGAGAGGAAACG
Organism: Miscanthus lutarioriparius; assembly: GCA_904845875.1. NCBI lineage: Eukaryota > Viridiplantae > Streptophyta > Magnoliopsida > Poales > Poaceae > Miscanthus > Miscanthus lutarioriparius. The sequence continues at coordinate 50,085 of CAJGYO010000419.1, read as the reverse complement.
CGGATGATGACCACTGCCACCACCTTTGCCATCATTGGCTAGGCGTTGTGGCAGCCTCTGCATTGCCTGCGCTGTGGAGGGGGCATAAGTGGTGCCAGCAATAGCGCCTCCATTGTCGCCTCTAAAGACGGTGTTGGGGAGGGGGGGTGTAAGGATACAAATGGTAACTTCAAGCCACATATGTGTTTCAATCATTCTTTTGTTGCCAAATCAGTTCATAGGTTGGTTAAATGTTGTTAGAAATATGCTACTAAGCAAAAGTCCCCACATTAATGACTGAGACTCAAAAGAGATGCTAAAGTAAGTAAAACTACTAAATATGGAACTCCTAAAAGAGGACTTGCCTAAATAAGTTCAATCATATGCCCGTATATAGTGTTTTTGAGTAACCAAGTTTCCCCTAAATTTGTAAAGTGTCAAATATGCCCTCAAGAAGGATAACATCCAAAATGAAAATGAAAGTGAGATTTTGGACATGGATAAATCTTAAGTGATTTGATAAAATTGTTCTTACACTTTTTATGTTAGGGTGGTCCTTGTGTCCTGTCACCATCTGCATGATTATAACACCCAAACTGTATATGTCACATTTTAAGCTGACTGCTCCTTCTTCATGATATTCTGGTGCCATATAGTCCCTACACGAAAATTAACAATGAATAAATAGGGATCTAGAGAATAAACTCAGATGATCTTTAGGAAAACAATGGAGTATTTATTCAACATATAATTAGCTTACAGCAATGTAACAATTTCTTTAGTTGCAGTTTGCCTATCTTCACCCAACAATCTTGAATAAGCATAGTCCGTTATTTTTGGCACCATGTTAGCATCAAGTAGTATATTCTCTGGTTTGAGGTGCAAATGGACAATACAATTTGCATGAAGATAATCCAAGCCCTGACATATTCCTTTCATTATTTGATAGCGTGTGTGCCATTCAAACCCACAGGATTCTTCTGCATAAGTAAAGATAATTCTTAGAACGTGATGTCTTCTTTGCCATCAGCAAAAGCAAGTCCTAATACCCACGAACACTATCTAACAATAGTTGATCTTTAAATTTTAGTTTTTGATCGCATTATGCTTATTTCACAGACGAAATGAGTTCTGTAATCCTGCTGAACTAAACCTTTTGTTTAATAGGTAAGACCGAAATCAACTACATCTCATTATTATCAATACCAATAATAATTCTGAACTAATATGCATACCAGTAATGTGCCTACTGAGGCTTCCATTGTGCAGATACTCAAAGCACAGCAATATATCTTGCTGTTCTATACGCAAGTTTTCCCCCTCCTGTTCTATAGGTTGCGTGTGTGCCCAGTAGCCCAAAAACCGTACTATATTGCTGTGCTTAACTGTCATTAAACAATCAACCACACAAGCCAATTCTCCATCAACAGTTCCACGCGGCCCACATAGTCTTTTCACGGCAACAATTAATCCATCTCCAAGGATTCCCTGTTTATCAACACTTGTGTTAGTATAAGGACAAGTATTTGGGCAAAGCCTTGATACATAATGTTTATCAACTTGTAATTGAGAACTAGAAGCACCTTGTAAACCATCCCAAATCCACCTTGATCAATCTCTTGCTCGGTAGAGAAATTATTTGTGATGTCTTCCAAAAGTGATAAGTCAAGAGTTGTTGGCTCTGCACTTTCATCCCGTAATATGCTTACCAACATATGATGTTTAATATATTCATCTGTCAATTATAGGAAACAATAGTTATTCTGTAAAATAAGACAACTATGTACGCTTATATTTGGAATACCATCAAAGGAAATTTTTGATACACAAAAGTCACAAGCCATAGGGCCAACTTGGATATAGAACCAATTTCAAAAAAAAACTTCGATGATATAGAACCACATAGTGGAACAGGAGTGCCGGATTGAACAGTGACTTTTGAAATCCTTATCTGACATGCCCTAAAATAGACCTTCACTAACCACAGCACAAGTAAATGTTGTTCAACCTAAGAACATGTGACTGTTCTGTCAAATTTATAGCAGATTTTAAATAATAATCAGATCCGAGCAAAAAAAAATGGATATACTGAAACTGATATTTATGTGCTCCCTAATGTGCCACTCCTCTGACAAAGCTACCTGATTTATGGTGATATGAAGTCCCAGAAGCTGGTGGAAGATCGAATTCTCTAGATAACCTGGAAAAAACATAGTCTTAGTCCTTTAAGACATTTTGAGACATGACAAGAAAATTGGCCATGTTTGACATGGATCACGCCTATGTTTTCCAAAAAGGTGTGCGGTCAATGTTTTTTTTTTTGAGACGTGTGTGGTCAAATTTTGTGACCCTTAGTTGAAGATTAATCTGCACCAGTTAGTAATGTGGCCACCTCTTGTTGCCAGTATTTTATTGACTCACTGCACTATCAGATCTGCAAACCCCTAAAAACAGATAAAAAAAAACTAACACGGCCCCCTACCAACTACCGTCCTCCTATTCTGATCCAGTAACCTACAAATCTACAATGAAATCATCATGAACCCTAAAACCTAAACTTGGTAATTGGAGTTTGGCTGGAAAGCTAATGCCATCACTGGAGCATAGATAGAAATCTGATTGGTCATAAATGAGCTACTTTACATTTTTGAACCCATAATATAATAGATAGATACAGGAATATTGGATACGAACAAATTAGGGCCTATGTGATGGGAGGAAGGTCATCATCACACTATTCGCACAAATAGTACCTACTGTTCAGTTCCTGCCAGGCTCAAGGTAGGTTGTTAATGTGCTTGGGTGTTGCAGCAGCCCCCAATACATCTTAGAATCGGAATCCGTATTATTGTTGAACGTGAGTTGTTCTAACTTGTATGAGTACGAGTCATGAGTCATGAAGGGCGTAAGGGCATTTTGGGAAGTAAAAAAGACGGTTGGAAGGATCCCTTCGCTATTTAATATTAGGTATAGATATAGATAAGTGATTACATAGAGGGCACTCTCTGTTTAGATTTAAATTGAAACCCGTCCAGATACATCAGGCCTCCATCTCAATCTAAAATGTTGGCCCCACAGCGATCAAAAGAAGATCGGTTTATCATCTTGGTCTACCTCCCACACGTGTCTCCAGTTCCTCTCGCTCTTGACCACGACACCGGCTTCCTCAAGCAAAGTGCTTCTGCCTTCCGCCAGAACTGATTATGCCACAGCCGCTGCCTGGAACCACCATAGCAAGGCCAGTGAGATATTCCACCTCATTTCCCCTCCATGCTCCCCCGCCTGCCTCCACCACCGTCCCCACTTGATCTGACAGCGGATCCACCAGCATTGCTAATTGGTGCAGAGATGTCAGCAAGGAGTTCCCCCTCCTTCCTCTCCCCACTCCTCAGCCTCCACCACCATCACTCCTGATCCAATCCGCCGCACGTGCAACCACGACCACTGCTAACTACTACAATCTTGTTTTTTTGAGATTTTTCTAGAATTTATCTTATTTTCTAGCGTGTCTTATGAGACGTGGAGGCTCTGTTGGGAACCTCCACTTAGTAATAGTAAAGATGGTCCATGAGAGACAAATTACCAAATAAGAACCCATACCTGCTATCAATGTGTTTGTCCATATCTTCTGCGCAAGCTCTCTCTACAATCTCATGTTCACTTGATGAACCTCCATGTAGCCTCAGATGAAACTTATCTAAAGGAGGATATTCTTCCTCTATGAAATCTACCAGCTGTGAGTTAAATCTAGGACATCTTGGATGCTTTCTAATGATATCCTCAAACGATAACTTGACAACCCTCCAGTCGGATTCATCAACACCTGGGAGGACCCCAATTCGTCCAACGACCTCCTGAAGGTTTAACAGGTGCTCAATGCCATCGAGCACTCGGTTATGGTTCTTGCCTCTATGGGCATTGAAACAAAGCTTGACCCTTTGAAGATTGGGCATGGCTCCTGCCTGAAAAGCCAAACTCATCACACCACATGTGAATTTGAAATACTTGAGAGCTGGGAATGCCATGGTGCTGAAGACGACAGTTCCAGTCAGAGCTGTCCGCACATACAGTGAGAAAACTGAGAGGGAAGGTAATCCAGAGATGTTACTAATATCATTTCCCTGCAGTTCTTTAACCACTATTTTCAAAATGCAGAGTTTGTGCAGTTCACCAATCTGAGTGGGCAGTCTGTAAAACAAGCAAATTGGTGGCAACAACTCAAGTTTCTGAAGAAACATGGGAGGAGAGGAGATACCGCTCCAAATATCAAAGAAAATAGATGTTCTTAACCCATCAGGAGTCAGGGTGAGAGATTTTAGATTGCAAAATTTCCCAAGAGAAAAAACTAGGGGTATCAGCTTTCTCTTCAGATGGTCACTAGATAAAGCTGCAGAACAGGTTAGATGAAGATGCTGAAGGTTTGTCAGCTTGCTTAGGCTCCATATATTGTCTTCAGAGTTACATCTGAGGTCAAAATACAATAGTGTACTTAGAGATTTGATGTGGCCAATCCCATCTGGTAACTCTGTTGCAGCTCGGAGACCAAGATGCAACAAACCCGGAAGATGGACAATATCCAATGGAACTGCAGATAGTCTTGCATCTATTTCTAGTGTTTCCAAATAATGTAGCCCTTGCATCTGGGCTGGTAGTTCAACCATGATATCACCTGAAATCTTCAAATATCTCAGTTGAAATGATATGCAAATCCTTGAGAGGTCCAAACTCATGTGCCTGTCATGACTGCCCCAAAATTCAAGGATTAGAACTCGGAGATGCTTAAATTCCACAATTGGAGGCATACACTTAAGCAATCCAAAGAAGCCAATTGATCGCAATTGTGATATTACTATTCCTTCTGGTTGCTTTGCATATTTGGCACTACTGAATCGGAAGGACAGTCGATGGGCCTTTGTAGAAAATCCTGTTATGGGTTGAGAGTAATCTATTGCAGCAACAAATTCCTCTTCCTTGGAATTATGATTAATGAGATCAAATATAATATGGTGTACTGTACATGACAACACCTCATCATTGTAGTCAATTTTCATAGGTTGGACCATTCCCCTATTGACAAGCTCCTCAAAATAGCCCTCTGCAATTTCCTCTCTGTCTTTTCCTTCTGCTGGATTAATAAAACCTTCAGCTATCCATTGCTTCACCAGATGAACCTTCCACATTATGTAACCCTCTGGGTACATATTGAAATACAGCAGGCATGTCTTCAAACAACAAGGAAGACTATTGTAACTAAGGTTTAGTATTTTTTTCTGGATCTCTTCAACTGTATTACTTCTATTAAGAATGGAGCATAAACGATCATGTACATGGTACCACAGCTCTGAGTAGTCTATGCTTGCTAAAAGACCAGCTACATGGATGAGGGACAGTGGAAGACCACAACATTTTCTAATGATACCATATGAAACTTCTTTCAGTTCATCAGGGCATTGTTGTTCAGAGCCAAAAACTCGATTGAAGAATAAGTATCCAGAGTCTTGAATGCCAAGAGGTTTCATCTTCAAAATATTATCTGCCATATAACTGCAACACTTAAGAGCTACATTCATGCTTTCTGTAGTTGCTACAATTCTACTGCAATTATTGCCCTCCGGAAAAGCACCTCTTACAATGTCCCATGCTGTTTCTTCCCATAAATCATCAATTACAATGAAGTACCTGTGAAAAAATTAATATAACAAGTACGCCTTATCAGGTAAAAGTCTATAACAACCAGACGGAGATAATAAAGTATCTATATAAGAGCATCTCCAAGAGATTCTAAAACCTACTCCCAATCTTGTTTTTTTTAGCAAGATTGGATAAAAACACTCTCCAACAACTCCCTATCTCAACTCCCAATCTTTCCGCACTTGGGAAAATCAATCCAATCGTGCGGAAATATACGTGCACGTATCGATCGGCCAATATGGAGGTGGAAGGATGAGGGGAAGAATAAGAGTAAGAATAGAGTTCCAATGCATATGTACAAGAGAGAAGGAAAGTATAAAAGGGGTTGGTGTGATTTGAAAATAGTCCGGGATTTCTGATGCAAAATTGCCTTCTGCGCGACTTTTTGGAAACGGTTGGAGGAACCCAACAAAATGTGCTCCTAACTTTTTTTTCCACTTGGAAAACTCATTGATTACCATTTTTTTTTTGGAAACTCATGGAGATGCTCTAAGTATGGTGTTAGAATTTGAATAAACGAGAGAGAGCTATACAAGTTTGCTATGTCAACTCACATTCATCCATGAATCTATAAGACTTATATCTTACAACTAATAACCCATGCAGACTACAGAGGCACAAGTTGGACTAGTAGGAATCAAAAAATTAAGCTCTACACCTTAGATTACACATAGTGTAGGGTGTGGGTATGTGTTCCCGAAAAGATAGTTCTGCATCTTAGACTGTAGGTAGTAAAACTAGTAACAGCTGTAAAATTTCACATAATAGTCGTTGCAGTTGTAAATAAGGTAGTTAGTGACACCATTTTAAATTGATCAACATGCTTCTGGTAGAGTCAAACCACAAGTATTTGGGATTGTACGATCTGAGATACAATACAAGAGGCTTCCTCTTGCAAAACTGTTAACCTACTTATAATACTATATTACTATCAAGTAATAAGTCCACTAAGCTATTGTAATAACTTTGACGCCTAAGAAAGGTTAAAAAAAAGGGGCAGACAAAATACCTCTTATCTTGGAGTTGTTCCTGACTAATGTCAATGAGGCTCTGCACCGAACTAGCAACAGAGGGTAGTTGGTGGTGCGGCTGAACTTGGGAGAGAATGCTCCCAAGAAGCCTTCTCATGTCAATCTTTCGCGAAGCATGTACAAATGCCCGCAACTCAAATTGGCCTCTAAGTTCACGGAAAATTTCTTTCGCAAGAGTGGTCTTGCCAGCACCTGCAGGTCCGACAATGGATACCACTTTCAGCTGCTGCTCTGCTTCCCCAGTAAGCATTTCAATCAGTTTGGTCCTGGAGTCGTCGATTCCCACAAGATTGGCCGCATCTCCATACAACGCCGGAGCCCGGCAGTGCTGTGTGATCATATTCATATGCTTCGGGCTCGAGCAACAAGCGTCAAGCTGGTACCTTTCGAGCCGCTCGCTAGCCTGCCACAGTAGATCCCTCAATTGGGCAATCTTGGCGACCCTTGTGCTGCACCTCGGCGACGCCGGAAGCAGAGCAATCTTCACGCAACCAACCCTATGGCTGCTGACGGATCTTATCTTGGCACGGGCGTCTGTGCGGATCAGCGTCAAGTCGTCGACAAAATCTTCTATATGGTAAGATAGTTCTCGCGCCTCCTCCATCCAGCACTTGGCCCTGAGGCTGGGAGTTTCCAGCATCGATAGATCCACGAGGGCGGAGCTTACTTCTTCTACATCTTGCTTGAGGAGTCCGATTCCGTCCTTCACCCTCTTCCGCAGCCGGAATTCGGGAGCTAGCAGCAGATCGAGCTTCCTGAGAACAGGGCCCATGGCGCCCAAGGAGGAACTTACTGCAGCCTCCATTCCAAGAAAGTTAGGCGAGATGCAGAGCTTAATCCGACATCACTAGCCCTGCAGATCCAAAAATATGCAGACGAAAAAAAATGAAAAAGAAGCAGGGAAACTCGATGACGGAGCAAGGAGGAAGGTGATGACGACCTACCCGAGTGCGGCAATAATGGAACAATACCAGACCTGCAAGAATCAACATGGTGGACAGCTTGACATTACCCAACTGGACAGCATCGTTAATTTTGTTTATAAAAAATAAATCACTGACAACTAAAAATAACAAAACGTGAACACTTTTCGATACGACAATCCAACGTGGGTCCATCATCCTGTCTGCTGCGTTCCCGCATCCTCGCTCCGACGCGTGGCCGTCCCTTGTGATATTTAAAAGGAAAGAGCTAAATCGAAACCGCTACTCCTCAAACCTCGCTCGCGTGATTTGAAAAGGAAGGATCGCTCCCGTCGTTCATCTGCACGGCTACGCATCCACCGCGCCCCATCGTCGCCCTCACCGCGCCACTGCCGCACGCTCCGTCTCCCTCGGTTAAATCAACGCCATCTCCTGAATCGGCGTCGTGGCCGCCTCCGTCGGCTGGATCTGCGTGGGGGCGGCTAGATCGACGTCGTCTTCCGGATCAACGTCGTGGCTGCCCTCGCGTGGACGCGCCGCCCCTTCATCTCCCCCAACTGGATCAGTGTTGAGGTGGTCGAATCGGCGCCGTCATCAGCCAGATCGATGCCGTGGCCGCCCTCTCGACGCGTCACCACATTCGCGTACATGATCATCTTCTGGCTCCCTCTCCCTCTTATGCATTCCGGAGACCAGGGCCACGAGTCCATGAATGGCGGCGGCGGCCATGGCTAATCTATAGGGCTCCGATTGCGGCTGCAACCATGGCGAGCACACACCGCCAAGCCGTCCCTCCCCCGTTCCTCATGCGCCAGTGTGCTCAACTCACAGACACTATTTCCGTGCAGGTAAGCCCTTCAATGAAATGCCCCTTAAAGTCTGCGTCGTAAGATCCGAGCCATGCCGTACGTCGTGCTCGTCGCCTGCATCGAAAGTTGCCTGCTTGGGAACTCGTCCCGCCTCTCTTGCAGCCGGATCCCGTCCCTCCGGCTTTCTCCCGGCAAGGATGTAATGCAATGATCTTCCATGCTTTTCTGTCCTGTTCTGAAATAGCGAACCATGCTTTTCTGTTCTCTTTTGAAAAAGCAAAACTTATATAGGCTTCAAATACAGTGAACTTAATCCCTTTTTCTCTGGTGAATTTAGTGGGGGCGGATTGGATCTTTCTTCCTTTCATAAAGTTAGGAAGTTGGCAGTTGGTCATGACCATGTGCCAGTTAACTCTGACGGCAAACAAATGAATGAGGATTTGAACAATGTGAACAAAGACACTATTGAAAGCAAGGTAAATCAAAGCAAATTGCTCAAGATATATAGGTGACCCTCCAAAACCTTACCTTTCATATCAATTTACTCGTTATAATTTGTCAAGGGCAAAGTTAAGGAAGAAGATGCTCAGGTACCCTTGATGAATGGGAGAAGAGGAAAGCCACCGGTTTCGAGGTGAGGAGTTGGCAAGGCAACTGCAGGAACACCTAGATATGCATGTTAGTTTGATTCTCTGTTGTGGTGATGCATAACTTTCTAGATTTTTTACAACACCAATGTCAGAATGTTGAATTCAGTGTCAATATAATGTTTTTCATGGTGGGGCAGATGTTTTTAGTGGTGGGGCGGAGAGTTCATATGTTGAACGTTATGGATGAGCATGTTCGCCTTCAGAGGCCCAGATAAAGCAGGTGGTGGTAGAAGATATTTTCGACGCCGGGCCAAGGCAGGGGAAGTGTCCGAGGGCGAGGAATGGGTAGAGGAAGATTTTAGTCAGCGACACAGTTGTAGGTTTATAGGTTTGTTGTGTGTCGTGTGTAGTCCACTGGGTGTAGGGGTAAAAGTGGTACGACGGTGACCTTCTCAAATCATGTTCACATTTTCTCTAGCCTAATGGTGACCTTAGAATATTATATTTATTATAAATAAGAGCCACCAATTTATTTCTATTAAGAAGTTTGTCTAGCGTTCATATTCTACAACTAATGGTGGTCTAGAATAATGGTCAGCTCACATGGATCAATATGGTGAGCGTAAATGTTATTTCATGGTCTTCTATACTTTTCGATTTATAATTTATATAATGCTACTATTTTACTTTCTGATTTCATCCAGCCTCCGTCGTGGTCCATGTTGGACTGTTGGAGTACACAAATCCATTTAAATTCCAAGTGGGCCTTGATTTGTTTTTTTTCTAAACCAGGTAATAAAAAGATTATCTAAAGCAGCTAAGTACCTCAGTATATCCTATCTGGGATTGGGTAGGGTAGGAAGAAAAAAAAAGCGCCATAGATTGACAAACAGGTTACCAAGTTTACACTGATTTTGTATTCTAGCTGTTTGCTTCATCTCTATCATCTAACCCTACTGTTTTTGTATGAAAATATCAAATCCTATGTGTCAGTCTCTTGTATATGTTTTTCATTGAGTTGATTGTTACCCAAATCCATCACTAAATTTAGCTCATTGGTGTGAATTGGTATGGTTGGTTGGACTGGGCTCTTGCGTGCTTGGGAACAAAGTCTCTGACTGTATGGATGATTAATTGCTACCTGTTTGAGGAATCAGTTTTCCTGTCCCAGTTGTACTTGTTCGTTATTTTAGGAACTCTCAAGCCCTTATCCGATTCTTCTCTATTTAGAGCAAATGGCTGACATTAATGTGTCTCAATTGCAGTTAAGCTAGCTGACATACCTAATTTTGATACAATGCTTTGCAAATTAATTAAGGACCTCAATGTCACCGATTTGTAAGTATTTATGAATTAGCTATCTAATTAAGTACATCGGTCACACTTCGGCTTGATTTATTTTTTCCATATATATTTTCCATGAATAATGGTTATATGTTAACAGATCTGGAGCTCTCCTGGGTTATATTTGGAAACTGGTTTAAAGTTTGCTTTCGACAAACAAGCCCTTTAATATCACTTTGAGATCTTCATTTCAGAAAAGGTATGTCACTTGTTACTGAGTCTAAAGAACCAGCTCATTTTATAGGTACTGCAAACTGGTAAAGTGTTTGAATTTATGCCCTTTTAGGATTCTTTTAGGATTTGATGGAATCCTAAAATTAAAATGAAATTGTTTTGTGTGCTGGACTACTGTCTTTTTTTTCTTTTTGTAGCTATACATGCATGCTGACATTTGAACAGTTAACCAGCATGCTGATATATTCTAGATAAGTTCACAACATGTTCAGTCTGAATTTCTTGGAATCATCAGTTCCAACTTCCAAGGGCCTTCAGGAAGATGTGTTCTTTCTGATATCTGCACATCAGCAGGTCATCTTGAGGGGCATTCCAGCGACACAATAGGGGTACTAATTTTGAGAATTGAGAGTATTTTTGTCTTTGCATGTACACCATGGACAGATGAAAGTAGACAGCCGAAGGTCCCGTCGAGCCTACCTATCTGGGAATATCCGAATATGTGAGTTAGCGTGAAGCTCTTTGCAATATTAAGCAAGATCACTTTACCCTTTTGCTGTCATCTGAATCATGCTGCCGTTTTAGTTTCTTTGTTACCTAAGTCAATGTATATACATAATCCGCACCTGTTGGAACTCTATTTTAGTACTTGGAACCTTTGTAAGCATTAATTCAACCTGACTTGAATGCTTTCTACCCTTGATAAATATGTTGTTTGCTCGTAATGCCTCGGGCCTTAGGGCTTTAGGATCACGGTGTTTGTGTTCCCGAACAGTTGTCGGGTTAGTGCCTGGTTGCAGTTTTGGTCAAAAAAATGTCTGCTATGCGTTTATGGTCTTCTGAATTTATTTATTTTTCCATAAGCCACTAAATGTCTGTTGGATTTCCATACAAATATAGAATGCATGATATGCTAATCTCCTAGCATTGTCAAACAAACTTGTGCTCATGATCACCTAGCCAAAATATCAGTATCTTAGTTTTGATTAAGTTTGAGCCGCATTGTACTCATGATTGGTAATTTGATGTTGATCTACAAGATATATTATCTCATGAAATATTCTGGCATTCCGTTGTAACGCACGGTCTATATAGTAGAGTTTGTGAGCCTGTGACGCCTGCTCTCCGTGACTGTGTTAATTTCACGAACTTTGCTTTTTTTGAAATGGAGCCGGCAGGAGAGCTGCCTATTGTAAAAAGAAGGGAGCCTAGAAAGGCACTGTATAAACATATACAAATGTGTACAAGAGGGCAAAAGCCAGACACGCGCCCATCTCAGGTGGCCTCAAATCACACGCGCAATAATAAATTGGAGATATGCTTTGCTCCTGCCATTGCCCACAAGTCAGCCTCTTCCTTGATCTTCTAGAGGAGATGCGTTGGTGCAGATTCTTTGCGCTCAAAGATTCTTGCATTTCTTTCATTCCACACCTCCCAACAAACAAGAATGATAATAGAGCGCAGTCCTTGCCTCGTCGTCGAAGGTGTTCGATCTAGGTTTTCCCACCAAGTTTGTACGGAGTCTCCTAGCACCCAGGTAGAAGGTCGCAGGTGTTCATTGCCTAGCCACATTGCAATGCCCTCCTAAATGCACGAAAGAAATGGATATCGAATATTTCTTTCTGCCGATATAAAATATTATCTTAGGCGCATCACGGAAAGGTCTATAAAGTAGAGTTTGTAAGCATGTGACGCCGCGCTCTCCGTGACTGTTAATTTCACAAACTTTGCCTTTTGGATTAACTGTAATTTTAACGTTGATATTTAATTTTTACAGTATTATTATCTTATCTTGCGATCCGTGTGTTTTTAGTATAAATTATTAGCTATCCCGTAACAACGCACGGGCACACTACCTAGCATAAATATAAATAACCAGAGATTCTCGATAGACGACAGTGGCCCCAACACACTTGCTCGTGCGTGCGTGCTTTTTTGCCAGCACCACCCACGCATTTGAGGGGTGTTTGAATTCATGACTAAAGTTTACTCCTGGTCACATCGAACATTTGCTAATTAGGAGTAAACATGAGTTAATTATAAAACTAATTACACAGATGGAGGCTAATTCGCGAGACGAATGTAATAAGCAAATGCTTACTGTAGCACCACATCATCATATCATGGACTAATTAGGCTTAATAGATTCGTCTCGTAAATTAGCCTCCATCTGTACAATTAGTTTTGTAATTAGTCTATGCTTAATACTCCTAACTAGTAATCAAACATTCAATGTGACAGGAAAACTTTAGCAGGTGTAATATTGAGTACTCCCTTTGTCTCAAAATAATTGTATATCGTGGTTATTAAAAATTAAACTCTTTTTATATTTGACTAAGTATATAAAAACAATATCCATATTTGTATCTCTAAATAATTTTATTATGAAAGTATATTTCATAACTAACCTAATGATATTTATTAGACATCACAAACATTAGTAACTTTTTATATGTATTTGGTCAAACTTTGCAGAGTTTGACTCCTCGATTTGTGCATTTGTTTTGGACGAAGGGAGTAAGTTTCACAGGAGGTGCTCAAACTTAAAGTAAGTTTTATGAGTGGTGCTCAAACTTGTCTTGAGTTCTCATCTATATTTTGATACTTTCAAATTACACATTCAGCTACTGGCTTATCCATGTAGCCACGTTGTGCTGCACGCCTGCACTAGCTCACCCTGCTACCTCATATTTGTCTATGTTGCATCGTTGATGCAATACTGCACCCATGTTACCATGCTAGGCTATGCTGTGTCCACCGCGCCGCTATGCCACGTGCTACACACACCATATTGCACTACAGCGATAGTCCTGTCGTTGCCGAGAGAGGTAACCGAGTGCGAGAAGATGGCAAGAATTAGCATTAGCTCCTACTCGACGAAGGAGAGGAAGGAGTGCAGTGGTGGCGCTGAAAGCAACTTTCGCGAGGCAAGGGGCCAACGCCACGATGAGGTTAAGCAGCAGCAAGTTAAGTGGAATCGAGGAGGGCCACAATCGAGGAGGGCCACATGGTGCAACACGATGTGCCCGCTTATGGTGGGAACATGCAACACAGTGGGGGAGGGGATGGACTAGTATGGTACATTAATACAAGCATAGGGAGCTAAGTGTGTATTTTAAAAGTACCGGAACCGGAATGAGAACTTAGGACAAGTTTAGGAAGCTAAATGAGCAATTTAAAACTTAAAAGTATCGGGACCTAGATGAGAACTCAAAACAAGTTTAGGAGTTGTATGTTCCATTTGAAAGTACTAGGACCCAGATAAAAACTCAGAACAAGATCGAGAACCGCTAGTGAAATCTATTCTTTAAAATTTGTTCTAAATTATATTCTTTAAACTTAAAATTTGTTCTAAACTTAAGATTTATTCTTTAAACAAGTGCCTCTATTCTGACACTTGACTGTCAAGGGCTGCCTGCTGACGGCGCGGCCTCCCCCGGGTGAGCCTTCTCAAGGCTTCCTTGGGTCTGCAAGGACCCTTCGCCTAGAGGGCCTGACGAGCAGCCCCTGGAGCCATTCGCCTTGGAGCTGGTGGAGTCTCGTGTCTTGATGTGTCACGCCCATTGCATACCCTACTGAGAGAGTGGCCAATAGGGCTTCGCGTCTGTTGAACAGGCAAATGATGCAGCATCTCCGTACCTATCAGGCTATGGGCACCTAATGGGTTCCTAAGCTGGATCCTAGCCCATGTATTGGGATGTTGGTTGCCGCCCAGGTGCTGGCACGGGCAGGCGTGGGAGGAGGCCAGGCTTGGGCCACCATCATTCGATAGCCCGCGGTTGTTTTCGAGCCCTTGAGCCTTGAGCGGTGGCTGCGGGGGCGCTCAGGCTCACCCTTACTCCTTTTGAGAGGGTGCGCGCGAGCATATCCGATGGGTAGATCCCCCAAGCCCCCAAGCGATCCATGGGATCGGTCGGGGGGGTCCATCAGTCGACTTACTCTTTTCTCAGGGACTTAATATACCCCTATGTTGGACTCTCATAAAAAAATTTATTAAAAATTTACTATAGTACACCCCAAATAACATCAAGGTCCTAGAAGCAAAAGAAAATTGTAGAGAAGTCCATGGAAGTCATGTTCATCTCCTTCCTTTGCTTAGAATCTGCTTGCTACAAAACAACAACAAAATTAGAGCCAAATCCTCTTGCTCCATCGATGGGAGACTCTAAACCTTGATAAAGCCCCATTGTCCAGCACATGGCCCTCCATGTGAGACGCACCTAAAACATTGAAAGCAAACCTGCTATCTCTCCACCAGCAAAAGCAAAGGATGTAAGCTGATGTGACCACACCCAGCGGGACTAGGGATAATGCACCCAAGGAGAAGTCCACCATCATCACCAGCACCATCAGCAATGAGGACAACAAAACTGAAAGCATCTAGGCCCCTAGTTGGGTTTCAGTGATTAATGACAATACGAGATTACTATGACTAACGTGTGTTTTGCAGAGGCAATTAAGTTAGGTCATGGTAATGGCAATTGATTGGGAAATCATGGTTGTCATGCCCCTACCATGGAAATCATTTTGGTTTTCAAAGGATGGACGACAAGGTTAAGGATGGACTAGTTCTAAGTGTCATTTGGTGTTGAAGAGACTCTTAGAGTAGTTTAGGACTTTGTTTTTTCCTTTGGCCTTACTATTAAGGGGGGTATGGACTAGTAGCTTGACCTAGGTGAGTCTAGTGGGTTAGATGTGGTGCACACTTGTCAAATCTAGCACTAGATAGCTCCGAAGTAGCCCTAAGATCAATTGGAGCAAACTTCATTCACATATGATTTCGAGTTGGAAGTGAATGGAGGGTCAAATGACTGACCGGACGCTGGTCTGGTTGTGACCGGACGCTGAAGGTTGAGTCCGGTCAGTTCATTTGATCAACTGGAGCCGTCTGGTTGCGACCGGACGCTAAGTGTAAAGTGACCAGACGCTAGGTGCCAGAGTCCGGTCAACTCCAGAGAGGTTTCAGAGAGGGTGATTCCTGATCGGACGTGTCCGGTCAGTGCTGACCGGACGCTGGTTAGGATCCGGTTACTGACCGGACGCTGAACAGCGAAGTGACCAGACTCTAGGTTCCAGTGTCAACATCAGTAAGGTTCTAGAGAGCAGTTTTCATGACCAGACGTGTCTGGTCAGTGCTGACCGGACGCAGGTCAGAGTCTGGTCATAACTTAACTGCTCTGTGGCAGGGATAACTGACCGGAGCGTCCGGTCACCTTGACCAGAGCGTCCGATCACCCCGCAGATTACTGACTCAACCTCCTAACGGTTCGTTTTGAATGAGGGGGTATAAATACTTCCTTTATTCATCCAAGGGAGGTCTCTTGCCCATTTCAACAGCTGAGAAACACCCTTGAGAGTGCATAGGAGAGCAAGAGCCTAGTGAGGTGATTAAGATTTGAGAATCCAAGATTAAGGCCTCATTAGTGCAAGGAGAGTAGCAAGTGTGCATCCACCCTTCTCATTAGGCTTGTTGTGGTCAAGTGAGAGTTTGTGCTTGTTACTTTTGGTGATCGCCATCACCTAGAAGGCTTGGTGGTGATTGGGAGTTTGGTGATCATCCGGCGGAGCTTGTGGATGACCCAACTTAAGTTGTGAGCGGTTGTTGGTGATTCACCACGACGGAGTGTCGAAGAATCAACCCATAGAGAGCACTTGATCCTTGCGCGGATCAAGGGGGAGCTACACCCTTACGCGGGTGCGCCAACAAGGACTAGTGGGGAGTGGCGACACTCCGATACCTTGGCAAAACATCACTGCATTCCTTCTCCTCTCTTTACTTTAAGCAATTCAATTCTTGTCTTTACATTCTTAGAATTGCCATGCTAGAGTAGGATTGGAACCTAGGGTGCAAAACTTTTGTGCGATAGATCAATAGAAACACATTCTAGGCACAAGGGGTGAAGTGGGCTAAGTGTAGGGTTTAATTATTGCAAAGAATTTTAGAATTAGCCCAATTCACCCCCTCCCTCTTGGGCATCTTGATTCTTTCAATTGGTATCGGAGCCTCGTGCTCACTAAATTAGGCTTAACCACCTAGAGAAAGATGTCCCACGGAGATGGACCTCCTCCTATCTTTGTGGGAGATGATTTTCCTTATTGGAAAATCCATATGGAGGCTTACTTAGAAGCTCTAGATGTTGGAATTCTTAGAGCCGCCTCTCAAGGTTTCCCAAAACCTAGGGATCCCACACACCTTCAAGGCGATGAGGTCAATTATGAGAAATGGAATGCTAAGGCTAGAAATACTATCTTTGGAGGCCTTTGCAAAGATGTGTTTAATCATGTGCGGAACCACAAGGACGCCCATGCACTATGGTCGAACATTTGTGCGCTCCATGAGGGAACAAAGAGTGAGCGTGAGGAACGCTATCATCTCGTCATGAAAAAGCTTAATTCTTTTGAGATGCTTCCTAAAGAGAGTGCTAATGAGATGTACTCACGCTTAAATGTTCTTGTAGAGGAAGTTAATGGGCTTGGACTGACACAAATGCAACCATCCGATGTTGTAAGAAAAATCTTGAGTGTCCTCTCCATTGACAAATATGGGCATATTGTGATCGTGCTTCATCAAGGTGATCTTTCCACCGCTACACCAACTCAAATCTTGGGAAAGATCAATGCTCATGAGATGTACATGCACATCACACCACAAGATGGCTCATCCTCTACCAAGAAGAAAGACAAAGACTTGGCATTCAAGGCTAGCCAAGAGAAGGGCAAAGCAAGAATTGAGTATGAGAGCTCAAGTGATGATGAAATTGATGATGCAAGTCTTGCTCTCATGGTGAGAAGAACCGCCAAGATGCTTAAGAAGCTCAATAAGAACGGTGTCAAGTTTGATGGCAAGAAAAAGAAGTTTTTCACTAGCACTAGAAGGAAGCCAATCTCCGAGATGGATTGCTATAATTGTGGAGAACTTGGTCATCTAGCACATCAATGCCCCAAGCCTAAGAAAGACAAATATAAGAAGAAGAACAAGGGCAAGAAAGATGACTCAAGTAATGAAGATGAAGATGAGAAGAAGAAAAACAAGCCATACAAGAAGAAGGATGCCAAGAAGGACTTCCACAAGAAGAAGAAAAATGGCAAGGCATACATTGTCGGTGATTGGCTCATGGACATTGATTCATCAAGTTGCTCATCCGATGATGATAGTGACAACGAGAAGGTGGCCGCTATTGTGATTGACTCTTCATCATCTTCACCGACACCACCACCACCATCCTCTACACATCTATGCCTTATGGCCAAGGGTGAACGAAAGGTATCAAATGATGATGATAGTAGTGGTGATGATCATGCTAGTAATGATGATACTGATAGTGATGATGAATTTGAATCACCTTCATATGATGATCTTGTTAAATTGCTAAATCAATACACTAAGATCATTAGAAAGACTAGAGCTAAGAATGAAAAGCTAGAACTTAAGAATGACTCTCTTTTAGCTAAATGTGACATAGCGGAAAAGGCTAGTGTTGAGCTTAGAGAAGCAAATGAAGCTATGTCATCCAAACTCAAGGAGCTCAAATCTTCTGAGAAAGAGCTTAAAGAAAAACATGATAAACTTGAGGGGATACATAATGAGCTCATCACTAGCTACAATATGCTAAAAGAAGAATACACAAATCTCAAGATCAATCATGATAATCTTGTTGTCTCTAATGAGCTATTATCCAATGAGCCATATGATGCTACTAACCATGTTGTTAAGATTGATATAGCTACATCATATGATGATTTGATCACTGAGAGCATTGAGCAAGGTTCTAGTAGCAAAGGCAAGCAAGTGGTTGAATCCGACAACTATGATGAGTATGTTAAGATCAAGAATGAGAATGAGAAGCTTAAGAAAGATCTTGAAAAGCTATCAACCACCAATACCATTGTGATAGAGACTATTGATCATGATGGTGATTTAATTCTTGAGAATGAGAAGCTTAAAGAAGAGAACAAGAGACTCAAGAAGGAGAAAAATCATGATGAGCTCAAAGAAGAGAACAAGAAGCTCAAGTTAGAAAAAGAACATCTCAAGACCGGTTTGAGCAAGTTTACAAGAGGTCAACATCTTCAAAGTGAGCTACTCATGAACACCGTCATGAAGATGGATAGAAGTGGAATTGGATATTTGGCACAGCAAGAGAAGAAGGCTCAAGCTCAACACCAACAACAACACAAGTCAAAGCCAAAGCCAAAAAGGTGTTTTGAGTGTGGACAAGAAGGTCACTTTGCCCATGAGTGTCAAACCCCTCCACCACAACCCTTGCCCAAGCATGCTAGACCCTTTGCTTTCAATGCTCATTACATGCTTAGAAAGGACTCTAATGGAAAAATGAAAGTTATGTTCTTAGGACCTCCCAACAAGAATAGGACTAAGAAAATTTGGGTTGCAAAGTCACTTGTTGAGAAAGTCAAGGGCCCTCAACAAGTTTGGGTCCCTAAACAAGCTTGATCTCTTGTGTGTAGGTGAACTACAAGACCGGTGGAAGTTATTGGGTAATTGATAGTGGTTGCACTCAACATATGACCGGTGATCCTCGTATGTTCACCTCACTAGATGAAGAAGTTGATGGCCAAGAAAGGATAACATTTGGTGATAATTCAAAGGGCAAAGTTAAAGGATTGCGTAAAGTGGCAATATCAAATGATCATTCAATCTCAAATGTGCTATATGTTGCTTCCTTGAGTTTCAACTTGCTATCTGTTGGACAATTGTGTGATCTTGGCTTTCAATGCTTGTTTACCGAGAAGGAAGTAGATGTATCTAAGAAAGATGATGATCAAGTTATATTCAAGGGATTTAGATACAACAACCTATATCTAGTGGATTTCACCTCCGAAGATGCTAACTTGAAGACATGCCTATTCACCAAAACAACACTTAGGTGGCTATGGCATAGAAGACTTGCTCATGTTGGGATGAGCTCACTCAAGAAGTTTATGAAGAATGAATTGGTGAGAGGGTTGAAGGATGTGAAATTTGAGAAGGACAAGCTTTGTAGTGCATGTCAAGCCGGCAAGCTAGTTGCAAACACTCATCCTACAAAAGCTTTCATGTCAACAACAAGAGTGCTAGAGCTCCTTCACATGGACTTATTTGGACCAACAACATACAAGAGTTTGGGAGGAAATCTTTATTGTCTTGTGATTGTTGATGACTACTCTAGATATACATGGGTGTTCTTCCTTCATGACAAGACCGAGGTTGCTTCATGTTTCAAGAAGTTTGCCAAGAGAGCACAAAATGAGTTTGAAGTGAAGCTTAAGAAGATAAGAAGTGATAATGGAAAAGAGTTTGACAACACAAACATTGAAGCTTATTGTGATGAAGTTGGGATCAAGCATGAGGTCTCCGCAACATATACTCCTCAACAAAATAGTGTAGTTGAGAGAAAGAACCGGACATTGATCACACTAGCAAGAACAATGCTTGATGAGTACAACACTCCCGAAGCTCTATGGTCGGAAGCTATCAACACCGCATGCTATGCATCCAACCACCTATTACTTCAAAAGTTTCTTGGCAAGACACCTTAGGAGTTGCTCAATGGGAAGAAGCCGGACATCTCATTCTTCCGGGTGTTTGATTGCAAATGCTACATCTACAAGAAGCGGCAAAACCTAGGGAAGTTTCAAAGACGTTGTGATATTGATTTTCTTGTTGGTTACTCATCAAAGTCCAAAGCATATCGAGTATTTAATCATGCCACCGGCTTGGTTGAAGAAACATATGATGTGAAATTTGATGAATCTATTGGCTCCCAAGGAGCACATGAGAATCTTGATGATGTAGGTGATGAACCATTAAGGGAGGCTATGAAGAACATTCCGGTTGGAGACATCAAGCCTAAAGATGATGAAGATGATGTACAAGTGATTGATCCACCTTCTTCATCAAATGTGCCACAAGATGGTGATAAAGATGGGAGAGTAGAAAATGAAGATACTCATGTCTCTCATGATTAAATGGTGGCACAAGCACAAGATGTTGATGCTCCACAACCTCCCCCTCAAGTGGTTGATAGAAGAAATTCACCTCTGCTACAAGCTCATCCATAAGATCTCATCATAGGGAGTCCTTCAAAGGGTATAATGACTCGATCTCAAAAACTTGCTTCATTCATTGAACATCACTCTTTTGTCTCTTGTGTTGAACCTAAGAATGTAGAAGAAGCTCTTCAAGATTTAGATTGGATAAATGCCATGCATGAAGAGTTGAACAACTTCACTCGCAATGAAGTTTGGACTCTTGAAGAGCGACCACAATGTGCAAGAGTCATTGGAACAAAGTGGGTGTTCCATAACAAGCAAGATGATCAAGGCGTTGTAGTGAGGAACAAGGCAAGACTAGTTGCAAAGGGGTTCTCTTAAGTTGAAGTGTTGGATTTTGGAGAGACCTTTGCACCGGTTGCAAGACTTGAAGCCATTCGTATCCTCCTTGCATATGCATCGCATCATGAAATGAAATTATATCAAATAGATGTTAAAAGTGCATTTTTAAATGGCTTCATAAATGAACTAGTCTATGTTGATCAACCTCCCGGGTTTGAAGACCCTAGATATCATAATCATGTTTATAGGTTGTCCAAGGCGCTATATGGGCTTAAACAAGCCCCAAGGGCTTGGTATGAACGCCTTTGGGATTTTCTTATTGAGAAGGGCTTCACCTTTGGGAAGGTTGACATCACACTATTCACCAAGAAACTTGATGGAGAGATCTTCATTTGTCAAGTATATATTGATGATATCATATTTGGATCATCAAATGAAGATTCTTGCAAAGAGTTTGGTGAATTGATGTCGAAGGAGTTCGAGATGTCTATGATAGGAGAGCTTACATTCTTTCTTGGTTTTCAAGTCAAGCAAATAAGAGAAGGGATTTTCATCTCTCAAGAAAAGTATACCAAGGATCTTCTCAAGAGGTTCAATATGGATGAATGTAAGCCAATCAAGACACCAATGCCATCTAATGGACATCTCGACCTAGATGAGGGAGGTAAAATGGTTGATCAAACTCTCTACCGCTCTATGATTGGTAGCTTGTTATATTTAACCGCATCTAGGCCCGACATCATGTTTAGTGTGTGTATGTGTGCTAGATTTCATGCTAATCCAAAGGAAGCTCATTTAGTTGCCGTTAAAAGAATCCTTAGGTACCTTAAGCACACACCAAACATTGGTCTTTGGTATCCCAAAGGAGCTAGATTTCAATTAGTAGGCTATTCAGATTTGGATTATGCCGGTTGCAAAGTTGATAGGAAAAGCACATCCAGAGGGTACCATTTGCTTGGTAGATCACTTGTGTCTTGGTCCTCCAAGAAGCAAAATAGTGTGGCTTTGTCCACCGCCGAAGCAGAATACATTGCCGCGGGTGCTTGTTGTGCACAAATACTTTACATGAAGCAAACTTTGCTAGACTATGGTGTAGTTCTAGAAAAGGTACCTCTTTTGTGTGACAATGAGAGTGCGGTAAAGCTTGCTAATAATCCGGTTCAACACTCTCGCACCAAGCACATAGATATCCGTCATCACTTTCTTAGAGATCATGTTGCTAAAAATGATATTTCACTAGAAGGTGTAAGGACTAGGGATCAATTGGCGGATATCTTCACTAAACCACTAGATGAGGCTATATTTTGTCGGTTGAGGAATGAGCTCAATGTGCTTGATTTTAGTAACTTCACTAGAAAATGAGCTTGTGTTGCCCCTTGCATTGCATTGTAACATACAACATGTTTAATTTTTGGTAATGCACTTAGGGCTTGTCTAACATGGTTAAGATAACCGCCAAAAAGCGTGTGAAGAAGCTTAACCTTGGATCGAAATTGACAAGCAACTAGAATTACTTTCAAGTATTGCAGTGCATATGTATGTGTGTTGTTTTGTCATTTTCTTTCAAATTACCCCTTTTTGCCTATTTTCTTAAAAAGAATTATAGCCCAAGGCAAAATACTTTGAAAAAATTTGAGGGTTTGAGAGAGGTCACTCGCATCAGTCCCAATTGATGTTTATTTGGATCTTATTGAAGTTGGGACTTGATTGGGAATAGGCAGCGTGAAGGAACTTTGAAGATTTACTGAAAAAGGGTGACCGGACACTACACCGGACTCTGGAGTCCAGCGTCCGGTCAGTTCACAGGAGGTGAATAGAAGCGTGAAGGAGTGACCAGACACTAAAATAGTACCTTTCCTACGTCCGGTCAAACGGTGGTCCTGCGTCCGATCAAGTGAAGAAGATCATCACAGGATCGATCGGACTCTGGCTGCGTCCGGTCAGGGGTAACTGGACGTGTTCGGTCGTGACTTGAGGGGATTTGGACCTCTGTAGTCGACCGGACTCTGGGTGGTAGCGTCCGGTCGTTGCCACCGGAGCGTCCGGTCCGTAGAAATCATGCGATTCCAGGACACTTTCTCCTTTCCTTATCCGTCACATTGGGGGGCCACCATATAACCGCGCCGGTGTTTGACCTAAGTTCGCATCCCGCAACTACCCGCGCTGACTTCGTCGTCGCTCGCCCAAGCCACCGCGCATCCGTGCCCGACGTTCACGCCGCCGCGCCTCCACCGCTCGCGCTCGCATAGCTCCCATGACCTTGCCGCGCAACATTTCTCTGCCACGCCCGTGCTGCCGCACGCTCCAGCGCCCTCGCAGTTCCTGAGCCGCCGCACGCTCCTGTGCCCACGCCAATCTCGCACAGCCCGCGCCGCCATGCCCACGCCTACGCCATCTCCTCCGCCTCCCTCGCCGCATCAGCACACACCAGTGCCGCCGCATCCACGTCGGAGCCCTAACTGTCATCCACCCTATCCACTACATTGCTCGGCCATCGAACCTCTTCGCGCTGGAACCCTAACCCTAGGCGTTTTCCTGGTGGTGCCCTCGTGTTCCGTTCCTTTGCTCTTTGGAACGCCGATTCGTCAGGTACCAAGCCATCGCCTCTAATTTTGTATCTATTGCTTGCTTCTTAGGGTTTCATATCTCTAGATGTATATTGTAATTATTCATATATCCGATCTATTCTATCGTGCAATGTGTTGGTGTTTTTGAGGTTACTTTGGGAGTTGACAGTTAACTCGGGGCCAAGCCCGCGAGTACGGATCGAGGCCAAGCCTCGAAAGTGTCAGTTGGCAGTTGGTTCTTGTCCATGACAGCAGTCATTTCAGCTCCAGCAATGGCACGTGTCAAGAATGTCGGAGGTGGTCCCGGTGATTAGGATCTGAGGCCTCCACCTCGCCTATCTACTGAGGTGAAAGGCAAGGCGAAGAAGCTTACGATGAAGAAGCGCAAGTTTGTAGATGCTGATACTGAGAGAGCAGCAGCAGTGGCAGCCGCCGTAGAGCGTGCAGAGAGAGGAGGAGCTCGAAGTGGTGTCCGCATTGCAGACTAGCTTTCACTAGCTCAGAGGCCCACCGTCGAGAGTGTTGAGCGTCGTCATGGTAGTCTAGCTGGGACTGTCATGCTTGAAGGACAACGTGTCATTTTGGACGAGACTCAGCCTCAGGGGGAGCCACAGTAGTAGACACAGCCACCAGTGCAGCTAGAGGATACTCAGTAGGCTGAGCAGACTGAGCAGGCAGAGCAGACCGAGGAGACAAAGTAGGCACCTCAGCCACAGCTATGACGCTCTAGTTGTACCCGTGCTCAGGTGACACCGAGGCCAGAGACATAGAGGAAGGGTTCTCATCTGCCTCCTAGACCACAGGGTCCACCCCTAGTGACTCACCTTGACTTGAGGGCAGCCACAACCAAGCAGGTGCAGCAGCTCAGGTTCATGTAGTTCGAGGACTGGTTTCCATCGAGGCGGGATGAGCGTGCTTCAGAGGGATTCTATACACCACTGCATGAGGATTTTTATCAGGCATATCTCAATAGTGGGGTAGCTTTTAGATCACAGAGGGTTTGCTCCATTGAGGCAATTGTAGCAGCAGCAGGAGAACAGATCCGCCCTCATCTCTCTTATCTGCCAGGGTTGACAGACTTACTTGGACGGACAGGCCGATATGTTCCATCATGGGTCCATGAGTTCTACTCTTCACTTTGGATTGACCCGGGCCATAGGTTCATACACTTTGCATTCAGAGGTAGTGACTATAGGCTGATGAGCTTTAGGGTTAGAGAGATCCGCAGGATTCCAAAGTCACCCATTCGGCTACATGAGGTTTGCTACGGTCAGACAGAGCCTCCTAGACGGCCTCAAGGCGGTCTTGTGCCTCCCACAGATCTGGTCCGACCTTGCTTCACAGAGCCTTTCGGTGAGGGGTCGAGCAGGACACCTAGAGATCTTACTCCTATAGCTAGACTGCTTGATGCTATCATGAGGAGGACCATGCTACCGAGGATGGGATATCGCGAGGGATTGACTCGCATTCAGTTGTGGCTACTAAACTCTCTGATGCAACAGACAGTGTTTGATATATGGGATGTCATTCTTTCTGAGATGGAGGATACACTTGCAGAGGGATTCAGAGGTCATAGACAGCTGTCGTATGCTCACTGGATCACATTCTTGATTCGCAAGGCAGTTACAGTGAAGTCCCCAGAGACGATGGCAGAGTATACTGGTGCTACTACTGAGTTCCCTTCATACAACATGACCCAGATGCTCCGTCATAGCAGGGCGAGGACACCTAGCCAGCCACGCCATTGCCCAGAGGTGCCAGAGACTGCAGCCCAGCAGGATGAGATTATCAGGGGCGTTGTAGCGATAGAGGAGGAGCAGCTAGATGCTCAGTAGGAGGGTGTGGTCGAGAGCGACCCTAGTGATAGCTCAGATGATGATTATCAGGCTATCCCTCAGATGCCTCCTCGACGACATGACAGTGAGGCCGGTGGCTCTAGCTCAGCTCTACCGTAGCCACCACTGACAGACCCCACTCTACTTGCTATTCTTGAGCGGATGAGGTAGGATCAGGCTCGCCAGGCCTAGGAGACGGCAGCAGCTCTAGCATAGGTTCAGGCTAGATAGGATGAGTTCCAGAGACAGCAGTAGGCCATACAGCAGTAGCAGTAGGCCATGCAGCAGCAGCAGCTCCTGATCCAGCAGCAGTTACTTGGTTTATTGCAGCATGTTGTTACTGCTATTGGGTCTGCACCGCCCTAGTTTGCACCTCAGCTTGGCTAGCCTGCTACCACTTCAGTGACTCTAGCTTTATAGCCCAGTGGGCTTCAGAGTTAGGGATAGCCAGCTACACAGTTTGCTTCACCGACATAGCAGGTGTCCCAGTGGTTTGCTTCGCTAGTGACAGCCCATGGTCCCCACTTCACACCTATCGTTACGGGCTTCACTCTGGCTCAGAGCTCCTCGGTGCTTGTGACTGACACCCCAGTTTCCAGGAGCCTTGGTGCTACATTCAGTGAGTTGATAGGGCAGCCCACACCGCCAGAGTTGTGAGTCCCTGCATGTTCCTCAGTTGCTCCAGTTACTGGGACTATAGAGATGCTCCCTTCATCTATTGCATCATCAGAGCCACCTGCTTCAGTGATACCTGTAGAGTCACAGGCCGCACTAGTCCTAGAGCAGACCTAGACTACTTTAGCTTCACTTCCAGCGATAGAGGGTCAGATAGCTCAGAGCTCCAGATTAGAGGATGATGCTACATAGTTTCAGTTCGCTCACCGCACCTCTACGCCCGACTCGTCTGCTCCTGCCCCGCCGACAAACCCTTAGGTTTTGGTGCTTGACGCCAAAGGGGGAGAGGGATCAAGTATGGTATATCTAGGGAGAGCTATATCTAGGGGGAGCTTATGATTTATTACTTTTGGTTTTTTATGTGTGAGATACATTATTATGCATTCACGTTTACTTTCATGCATTGAACTACATACGTGTGATTGTGATATTTATGTGATATGTGATATGTGTGCTCTCTACTTTGATCTTTATATATGTCATGTCACTTCATTATGCTCGTTTGGTTTGCTTCCGCATTTTACTCTGATTCAAATGAGCTTTATTTCTTGTACTCATGCTTATTTCATATCTATTGAGTACACCATGTTGGCTTGGGTCATATAAGCATGTCTAACTCCTTTGCTCTTATTGTCAAAAGCTTATATGAACCAAGCATGTTGAAAACCTCATCTCTTACACATACTCGAGGTTGTATTGTCATCAATCACCAAAAAGGATGAGATTGAAAGCATCTAGGCCCCTAGTTGGGTTTCGGTGATTAATGACAATACGAGATTGCTATGACTAACGTGTATTTTGCAGAGGCAATTAAGTTAGGTCATAGTAATGGCAATTGATTGGGCAATCATGGTTGTCATTCCCCTACGATGGAAATCGTTTCGGTTTTCAAAGGATGGACGGCAAGGTTAAGGATGGACTAGTTCTAAGTGTCGTTTGGTGTTGAAGAGACACTTAGAGTAGTTTAGGACTTTGTTTTTTCCTTTGGCCGTACTATTAAGGGGGGTATGGACTAGTAGCTTGACCTAGGTGAGTCTAGTGGGTTAGATGTGGTGCACACTTGTCAAATCTAGCACTAGGTAGCTCCAAAGTAGCCCTAAGATCAATTGGAGCAAACTTCATTCACATATGATTTCGAGTTGGAAGTGAATGGAGGGTCAAATAAATGACCGGACACTGGTCTGCTTGTGACCGGACGCTGAAGGCTGAGTCCAATCAGTTCATTTGATCAACTAGAGCCGTCTGGTTGCGACCGGGCGCTGAGTGTAAAGTGACTGAACGCTGGGTGCCAGAGTCCGGTCAACTCCAGAGAGGGAGATTCCTGATCGGACGCGTCCGGTCAGGATCCGGTTACCGACCAGATGCTGAACAGCGAAGTGACTGGGCTCTGGGTTCCAGCGTCCGGTCAACATCAGTAAGGTTCTAGAAAGCAGTTTTCGTGACCGGACGCGTCCGGTCATTGCTGAAACATGCCTAGGTTTTTTGGTCTTGCTCTCTATCACCCCTAGAAAGGCATCTAAGCCTGCAAAGCCCACAAAAACTTTGGTTCAATGGTGGCTTGGAGGTGGAGAGGATATAGGAGTATTAAATAAAGGGGAATATTCCTTGGAAGGTGCTCCACCTCCCTCATATAAATAGAGGGGTACATACCCCCTCTCATGCCACACACAAGAAGAAGAGCAAAGCTCCACTCCAAAGGATTAACTCTACCTTATAGTGTTAGTATAGGGAGAGAGTAAGGAAGAGTTACAGAGGAGTGCCAGGTTTGTTGGCATTCCTAGCTTGTACCTCGGCAGGTGTGACCTCATTCACACCTAGGATTCCTAAGGAGATTAAGCATAAGTTAAATAAGTCTTGTCCTATTTTGTTTATGGGATCATCACTCTTTATTGAGTGCTTTAGTCTATGCGCGTAAGCCTAAAGCAGTAATATGTAACGTAGACATGGTGTCTAAGTTATAGGTTACCTTTGTGTTATCGCGCACCCCATGGGTTGTAGAGGTAGGTGATAGGTGGTGATAGCCCTATATGTCCTTTGTAATCCTCCATGTTTGAGTGCATCGTAGAGCTAGAGATTGGAAGTATTTAGCCACCATTATCTAGAAGCAGGTGCCCGTAGTAAACGCTTGATAATGACTCTTATCAAGCTTAGGCTCATAACCCTTATCTATCCTCACCTATCATCTATCTTGTTGTCCTTGGATGAACCCGTACCTTAGATAAAACACTCATGTTCCCTTCTATAAAACCTTGGAATACTCCTGAGTGAAAGTGTTTACACCAGAATTTGGAAGAAGCATTTCAGAAGCTCGAAAACTCCCAAAACCATGTCAGCGAGGAATCAATTGCGTGTAGATCAAAAACAGCTGATTCGGATACAGCACTAGAATCGGCTTTCTTCAGATAGCGCCAGTGGACAACGACAAAAGCTATGATCGGCGCTAGGACGAGGCATGCTGGACTCTACAAAAAGGAAAAGATTAGAGTCCAAGTTATCTTAAATTAGGAATATTTTCATTTTTATGCCAAAGATTGTAACAAATCGTGCTTGAGTAGGATTCATGTCTAGACTCCGGGTATAAATATCAAACCCCGGCTATTGTAAAAAATGATCCAATCAATCAAATACAAGTCAATTAGTTTTTTGGCTCCGGCCACCCCTTAGGAGTAGGAGTAGAGTAGATGTCGGCGAGTTCTTCAGCGAGTACGGCTGCATCGATCCGCTGCTAGTCTGTAAGTACCGTCATGGTTTATACCTCTGTTCGTATGGTTACATCGATCCGGTCGACCCCCACTGCGGCTCTGGTATAGACTAGTTATCGACTCTTGTCTAATTCAAGTATGGCCTGTGTGATTCTGCCTCACACCCCACTGCTTGAATTAGATCAAGGTCAAGTTATTGGCTCTACCTTAGTATGACAGTCTTTGGTAGATTCATTAAGTTACTGATATTGCTTATTGCTTTCATTGTTTATCTAATTACAGCAATATCACTCTACCCGATTGAGATTGATCTAGAT
This sequence comes from Miscanthus lutarioriparius, assembly GCA_904845875.1. NCBI lineage: Eukaryota > Viridiplantae > Streptophyta > Magnoliopsida > Poales > Poaceae > Miscanthus > Miscanthus lutarioriparius. The sequence goes on along the minus strand of CAJGYO010000419.1, from coordinate 21,116 downwards.
CGGCCTTATATCTTGTTTAACTCATCGTTTGCTAATCTAAAACTGATCTAATCTACATCTTAAATGATGAGTTATGTTTTTACCAGCTGTTTTATATCAATCTTAATCGTGCATAGCGTGTGGTTAAGGAATGTTCGATCTTGAGTAGATCTATTGGTTAGCGAGCACCGTTCCATGGCCCGTTATCACGGCCTGTGGGATTCTGCCTCTCACCCCACTGTTAGCACCGTGGAGTGGGGATCGTTAATTGACAGATCCGTTCCTGAGAAGACATGACCTAAACTGTGCGCTATGCCTGAATCGGCTGTTTAGCCGATATCGAGTGCTTGCATGAACATATCACATTACGAGACCATTGAAGTAGAGATAAGTTGAAAGATATGTTAGCCCCATGATCTTATTATTGTATTATGGCCTGCTTGATTCTGCTTCATGCCCCACTGATATTAGTAATGAGTTAGGGTCGTCGAGTCTATTGTTGTTTCTATGGCCTGCATGATTCTGCCTCATGCCCCACTGGTCATGGCGATAGATGAGATCTAACATGTTCATTAGATTTATCTTTATTAAATGTTTAAGTGGTTTTGAATTGTTTCTTTATATAAACAGGAGTTCGGTTACTTGTAATCATTGGCTCAGTATAAACCGACCGTCATTGATATCTTATTGCCATTGATTAATGTTTGCTTAAATGATATTTATTCTGAATGATAACCGATTCTTCTTACACAATCCCATAAGCTTTAACCGATTTATTCTTATGAATATGCTGGGATCGACTATTTAGTCGATCTCCTCTCATATCGGCTCTCAGAGCCGCACATTCGGGACTATCTGGCAACACCGGCATGTTCCGCCCTTAATTACTGATAAACTTTCTCTCCTTGTTAATTGTACTGTTAAATTGAATGGAACGTCTCGGGAGGATTGCGCAGGATCGATCACCCTTGCGCTGAAGCCAGGCGGATCTGCTCTATCGAGTGGACCCTTCCGGCTTGCTGCGTGTGTCCTCGGCACGGGACGAAATTCTGTGTCGACATATGTTTCTGACACGCCCGGTGGGACACCACAATCATCATGGCGGTTCACAACAACGACAACATCCTTATGGTACATTATGAAGACCTACCTGATGAAGATAAGGGTACCATCAACAAAGCTACAGAAGAATTTTAGAAGAAGTGTTTGTTGTCCTACACCAAAACACGTGACAGCAACATTATTCAGAAATTTCCACTACCAAGAGTTCTACTACACGGGCAGACAGATATAGTCGAAGCTGAAGAAAGACGTTTCTTTATGGAAGCCATAGACAAATCTGTTTGGGATGCTCTATCAAGCCGCAATGAAGCTTTCGTTGACGCATTTCACAACGCCATGAAAGAGGCGATTCATGGAATTCCAGTTAGTCAGGTTGGATCAAATTGTTACAACATTCCAGATCCGTTGACCCAAGGGACTAATCAAGTTGGCACCGGCCATCAAGAAGCAGTACCAGTTGGTAATGGTGACGTCCAGGTGCTTCAAGGTTCATCTGAACAAACTCTAGGTACTGCTACGAATCAGACACAGTACAATTCTGGACCACCAGTACAGCATGTGCAACAGCCGACGGGGCAAAGTCAGAACCAGGTGATCGATTTTGGCACATCAGGCCACATACCATCATTGGCTCAAAAAATAGCACCATCAGTTCAAAGGATCCATAGAGATATAGATCCTTATGTCTACAATCAGAGACTTCAAGCAGCGAGCCAACAAAGGACCCAGCAGATTGAGATTCCACAAGGGTATCACTATGGCACAGATTATAACACTCTCCACATGATACCGAATCCAGGGTATCAAGGCACACGGGATTTCAATCCACAGATGGGTCAGCAAATACCGAGGAATCCAAATCCGCAAGCTGATGAGTTGTTGCTGAAGGTGACCGAGATGATGAAGAATCAGTTCGACCTGAAGCCAAAAGGGCTGACCTTTTCGTACAAACGCCCATATCCAGAGTGGTATGATTTGGTCGCTCTTCCTACAAATTACAGGCTCCAAGAGTTCGCCAAGTTCACTGGTCAAGACAGTACAAAGACAATAGAACATGTCAGTCGGTATCTTACACAATTGGGCGAAGCATTAGTTGAGGATGCCCATCGAGTTCGTTTCTTCTCCTTATCCCTGTCAGGGCCAGCCTTCACTTGGTTCTCGTCACTACCAGTCAACTCCATTACCAATTGGGCTGACCTGGAGAAGAAGTTTCATACATATTTTTACACTAGGACTGGAGAAAAGAAGATAACCGATTTGACAACCATGAGACAGAGGACTAATGAATCAGGCACTGAGTTTCTTCAGAGATTCCGAGAGACTAGGAACTTGTGCTTCTCATTGAGCCTGGCAGATGATCAGTTAGCTGCTTTAGCCGTCTAGGGAATGCTACCAATGTGGAAAGAAAAGTTGCTAGGGCAAGAGTTTGACAACCTGGGTTAGTTGGCTCAACGAGTGACAGCGCTCAATAGCCAATTCTAGAGTATGCACAAGGATACCCGATTCTAGAAAAGTACCACAGTAGCCGAAGCTTATAATCCATATTCGATTGACGATGGCTATGAAGATGAAGAGGAAGAGGTTGCTATAGATGAATGGAATTGGGGCAAGAAGACAGTGATGGTGCCAAATCCTTGGGGAAGAGGAATCGAGGAGAGCTATGACTTTGACGTCACAAAATCGAACAAGCTCTTTGACTTCTTACTTGAGAAGGGCCAGATCAAATTGCTGGACAATCATGTTATATTGCCCCCTGAACAATTAAAGAACAAGAAGTTCTGCAAGTTTCATAATGCTACTTCTCATTCCACCAATGAATGCAGAATTTTCCGGCAGCACATACAGAGAGCTATTCAGCAAGGAAGGCTCAAGTTTGATACGCCTCGAAAGATGAAAGTTGATGATAATCCTTTCCCATGAGATCAAAACATGGTTGATGTCGGGCTATTCAAAGGAAAAACTAAGGTTCTAACATCGGCCAAATCAAGAGAAGCTGGGACAGTTGATCCCAAGATGCAAATATCGGCTGATGAGTACAGAGAGATTAGAAAACGTCGTGATTAGCAAAAGGGCCGATATGAACAGGGGGAAGCGTCAAAGGATGGAGCGACAAAGCCGTGAGTTACATCTCGAATCTTGTTGAATAAGTGGCAGCGGTAGAAGGAAAAGGATTATCAATGATGGTTAAAGGATCAAGAATACCAGCGTCAACTAGAAGAAGAGAGGTATGAAAGGAAGCAAGCCGAATCGCACTGGAATTGTCCTTTCTTTAGATACTGCTGGAACAAAGGTTTGAAATTGCCTACCAGACATAACTGTCCAGAATACAGCAATCAATATTGGGAGTTTAGGCAATCTCAAATCAACCGCCGGTCTATCCATGCCTAGGATGCATATCGTCATAATAACATGGATCAGCGCTTAAAACATAAAAGTATTCATGATCGGCTGGAAAAAAGAGTTGTTGACCAAGACTAGGCCGATCATGAAGAAGGAGGCAGCCAAAGGGAGCATGTCTGGCAGGAAGGCCAATGGTGCCCCAGAGGATTGACAAGAAGCCAGAAGAGAAGGGTGCAGCGCTTAAGGAATAAAGAGATGGAACAGGCTCAGGCATCTGGCAAAACTCAAGTATGGCGTGCCAAGCAAATAGCTGATAGAAAGCAACCATCGGCTAATATCCAATTGGCTTTTCTGTTGCCATCAGAGTTCAGAGCTCCGGCAAATCAAGAAGTTTATTCAGATTTCGATGAATCAGAGTATGAAGAGATGGTTGCCAAGTTGACAGTTGTGCAACAAGCGATATTTGACAGACTAGTTAAACATCGGCACTTGAAGGAGTTGTATATGAAAGGTCTTGTTGATGGAAAGCCGATGAGCAAGATGTTGGTGGACGGAGGTGCATCTATCAATCTTATGCCTTATACTACTTTTCATAAGCTTGGCAAAGGACCAGAAGATCTGTTGGAGACCAACATGATGCTCAGAGACTTCGGAGGTAACATGTCTAAGACCCAGGGGCAATAAACGTCAAGCTAACAATTGGAAGCAAGACTCTGCCCACTACATTCTTCGTCATTGATGGAAAGGAGTCGTACAGTTTACTCCTCGGTCATGATTGGATCCACGCAAACTGCTGCATACCATCAACCATGCATCAGTGTTTGATTCAATGGCATGGAGATGATGTCGAATTGGTTCATGCTGATGAATCTGTGAGCATTGCAATAGCCGATCTAGTCTTTTGGGAACTGGGAGATTTCGAATGTTTCTCTGGCAAGACATGGGAAGGAGGCTTCATTAAGATCAACAATGAAGGCCAACAGCCGATGCAATTGATCGGCTCGAAGAGTTTGTTTTAGTAAAAAAGGTTACGGCTTCACATCGGCCATTGGAATGAAGGAAAACAAGTATTAGTTATGGGGTTTAGGCTGACGTATGTGAAGGCTGAGTTAAGGTATAAGTGCGATTCAAAGTTAATGGATTTGAAGAAGTTGTGTTTCACTTAACAAGATGTTCGACCTGGGTTGATTGCTCGTTCAACTTTTGATGTGAAAGTTTCTATGGTACATTATCCTGACACCCAGGCAACATTCGATAGCCGATTCATTCTCGGCTCTAATAGCCGGTACCGTAAGGGTATCGCCTCTAGTTCAAAAAATGAAAATCTTCAAAGACAATAAAAGCCGATACGATATGTATCGCCTATAGAGCAAAAACAAAAGATAGAAACAGTCATACACAAGAACATTGTACCGAGGTGCATTCATGGAAAGAACATGAGTCTTTGTTCATCAGGATTACCCTAAGTACAAGCTAATCAAAGACCTTGTTCACCACATCCTGCGCGGACGTGATGTCCACTATGGCCTCCGCTGCCATGATGAATTCTTCGAGTAGGTCTTCATGCTCCTCAGGACCATCGCCAATCGGGAAACCAACCTCCATAGTGTGAAGATCGTGCCTGGTCTGGACTTGCGCTGCAGTTAGAGCCACTGATGTGCCATGGCGAATGCCATGAAGGGCAACCTCCTGGATACGGGCAGGGATATCTTGGAGACGGATGTCGATGGAGGAACCCCGGGCATTGACAGCATCCACGGCTACGTTCGCCGCCAGTTGGAGAGATTCCAACTGTGTTGTCAGGGTTGACAATCGCAAAACAAGAAAAATATCAAAATAAGAGTAATGAAAGATCAGAGTAAGAGGTCTTCATGGAATTCATCTTACTCACCACCATGGCATCTGATTCGGCCAGTCACGCTCGGACAGCGCTGGCCTCCTCCTCGGCTGCATGAAGGGTGGCCTGAGAAACCCCGAGGCGAATCTCCAATTGGCCGTTCTCCCAAGTCGCCTCAGAATAACGATTCTGGGCCATCCTCCACTCATGAAGGTAGCGCCAGACATCGTCTCCATTATAGGAGTCAGAAGAATCCGACGATGAAGCCAGGATGGAAGAAAGCGAAGGAACAGTTGCAGATAGAAGGCGTTCGAAGCCAGGAGCCCTCGATCGGTATTTGAAGGCATGTAGTGAAGAGGCGGACGCCTTGGGACGCGCAAAAGGCAACTGCAATTAATAGAAGGCGAAACACCGCTCCACAAATGTCAAACATAATACGGCGCCATATAACTATGGATAGGAGATCGAAGGGCTCTCTTGACAAAAGCCATGTTTTCAGACCCAAGTGGAGTTGAGAACGGGAATCTGGAATCGGTTATTTATAGAAGAGTCGGCTCTTCAACCGAAGTGGATGTGATCAGTCGACTGCAGTGGTTCTTTAAGCCTCCCGCCTGTTCAGGCGCCCCTTGGCCGAAAGGGGGTTCATGGTCGAACAAACTCCTCTGAGCCTGACGAAACTCTAGAGAAGGTTAAGAATAGGTTGCCCTTGATGACCAAGAGCAAAGGGGCTAATGTAATCACCTTATGAGCTCATGCATGGACACAATGCGGTTTTTCTTTGGGAAGTTCAAACTGGATCAAGGCATGACGCGTTGCAAAATGATCTGTCAAGCCGAAGTCTACCAGAATTTTGTGATGGATGACTTTAAAGACTTGAGTTGCCTTCGGCTGCATGCTCTTGAAAAACATTGAAGCCAATAAACTGAGGATTGCGAGATATTGCGATTACAAGGTCAAGATCAAGCAATTTTCTGAAGGAGACTTAGCCTGAAAATAAAATCGCCGATCGGGGCGGGGAGCAGCAGATTCGACGAAAAGTCACCCGACTGGGAAGGACCTTATCGGATCAGATGTTATGCACCTGGTAATACTCATACTCTGAAGATACTAAGAAGGGAAAGGAAATTTGGCAGAGCAATCAAGTGGGAAATATTTGAAGGAATATTACCCTAGCATTTGGATTGACAGTTAACAGCTGATTTGCTCGGCCGTCAGTTTCTATAGCCGATACCAGAAGGGTATCGTTGCTAGCGAGAAAGTAAACCCGAAGGGATGAAGGCCGGTACAATACGTATCGATCATGCCAACAGAGTGATGCGTACAATATGGAGTACAAAACAGAGGAGAAATCACTCAAGACGAAGAAATTGTTTGCTAGATACCGCCTATTACAAGTCATTGGCCGGAAAACACTTTGCCTACTATGTCATCGGCCAGGGTATTGAAGGCCATGGAGTCAGCAGCGCTAAGGAAAGCTTCAGTCAGACGCTCATGATCCCTAGGGTGCACTGCATCCGGGAAACCATGAGGAAGAAGCCGAAGATTGTGGCCAGAACGTGCCTGTGCGGCAGCCAATGCCGTGGCAGCGCCATGACGAACGCCATGAAGAGCGACCTCCCTGACGCGATTCGGGATGTCATACAGGTGAACTATTGGGACGGCACCTCTGGCATTGACAAATCCTGCTGCGTACTCCACAGCTAGTTGAAGGCTCTCCAGTTGGGCGGACAAATCTGAAAGATTCAAGGGGAAGTGATCAGAGTCTTGGAGGCAAAATTGAAAAGAAGTGAAGGTTACGACAGGTATCTCACCCGCAATTCTAGCCTCAGCCTTGGCCAACCTATCCTCCACCGAATCGACCATAGGAGGTGACCGACATCGAACCATGGCCAGGGCTGATTCTGCGAGGAATAGACACTCAGCGAGACTCTGGCCATGTCGATCAATGGAAGCAAGTAGATCGTCATTATCAATCCGCCTCGTCTGATGGCATGGGAGCTGGCGGCAAGCCGTCGATGAGGAAGGCCTTGAAGGCCGAATGGAGTCGGCCCTGTTCCCCAAGGCAGCGGAGGCATCACGGGATACACCCTCCTGACGACGAAGGCACTGACGCGATGATGTAGATCCAATGAAGACCTTCTCAGGAGACCTCTTGCTGTTCTCCATGGTCTCTGACCTACGGAAAAGCAGGAACTATGCTAAGGGTGCAGAAGGTTTGATGCAAAGTGAGTTATACTTGGATCCACTGCCAAGGCCCGTTTATATAGCCCAGGAAGACAACAAGATAGATTTCGCCAGGAGATATGAAAATTGAAATCAGAAATGAAAACGGATTGGTACTCTAGGAATTCAGGGGACGGATAACGGAAGGATAGCAAATTCGAACTTATCGTTTCCCAAAATTACGAAGCATTGTGAGACAGAAACAAAGAGTCTACATTGACTAGAGACCTACCCACCAAGGCTTCTTTGGATTGAAGGGAGTCCGGATCCCCATAAGGCCGAGGGTCATCGTAAACCAAGTCACATCGGCCCAATGATAAGATTGTGCAAGAGAAAGGGAGAAGCAGCCTGCCTAACAGGTACCCAGCTAATTCCTCTGTGACTGGGAGACCGCTGGAAAGAAGCTCATGGCTTTCTCGATAGGCATTTGATGGAACAAACAAGGGGAGGTGTCCACATATTCTAGCCTTCACAAAACGCTAAAACAGCTTTGCGAGCATGAAGAGAAGACTCAGGTAATATCACAAGAATTCTTCTAACAGCGATGGCTGGTCTTCTTGCTCAATGAAGCGCTAGAATAAGTGACACAATCACCCCATACACAAGAATTCTTCTAACCACTCAAGATCATCATAACAAAATGATAGACCATGGAGGGTCCAGCGGAGTTGGGAGCACTCGAAAAGGCGGATGGAAGAGAAACATGGCTGAAGTAGTGAGTTGCTCTCGCCAGGGTTGGATAAGCGTTTTATAGCCGGCCCGGGAAGATGAATCCAAATGCCCGTGAAATAGTGGTGCTCTTGCAAAAGTTTTGAGGCATAGGCTCGTGAATGGACGCAAGTGGTGACGGATGATGGACCCTAGATCAAGGTTCTCTACCCATGACTGTAGACCAATCAGGGATGTAGACAGGATAATTTTGGAATAAAATTACTTTTATCCCAAAATTGGGGGGCATGTGTTTACACCAGAATTTGGAAGAATGATTTCAGAGGCTCGAAAACGTCCAAAACCATGTCAGCGAGGAATCAATTGTGTGTAGATCGAAAACAGCTGATTCGGATACAGCACTAGAATCGGCTTTCTTCAGATAGCGCCAGTGGATAACGACAGAAGCTCTAATCGGCGCTAGGACGAGGCATGATGGACTCTACAAAAAGGGAAAGATTAGAGTCCAAGTTATCTTAAATTAGGAATGTTTTCAATTTTATGCCAAAGATTGTAACAAATCGTGCTCGAGTAGGATTCATGTCTAGACTCCGGGTATAAATATCAAACCCCGGCTATTGTAAAAAATGATCCAATCAATCAAATACAAGTCAATTACTTTTTCGGCTCCAGCCACCCCTTAGGAGTAGGAGTAGAGTAGATCTCGGCGAGTTCTTCGGCGAGTACGGCTGCATCGATCCGGTCGACCTCCACTGCTTGTCTATAAGTACCATCATGGTTTATACCTCTGTTCGTATGGCTGCATCGATCCGGTCGACCCCCACTGTGGCTCTGGTATAGACTAGTTATCGACTCTTATCTAATTCAAGTATGGCCTGTGTGATTCTGCCTCACACCCCACTGCTTGAATTAGATCAAGGTCAAGTTATCGGCTCTACCTTAGTATGGCAGTCTTTGGTAGATTCATTAAGTTACTGATATTGCTTATTGCTTTCATTGTTTATCTAATTACAGCAATATCACTCTGCCCGATTGAGATTGATCTGGATCGGCCTTATATCTTGTTTAACTCATCGTTTGCTAATCTAAAACTGATCTAATCTACATCTTAAACGATGAGTTATGTTTTTACCGGCTGTTTTATATTAATCTTAATCGTGCATAGCGTGCGGTTAAGGCATGTTCGATCTTGAGTAGATCTATTGGTTAGCGAGAATCGTTCCATGGCCCGTTATCATGGCCTGTGGGATTCTGCCTCTCACCCCACTGTTAGCACCATGGAGTGGGGATTGTTAATTGACAGATCCGTTTGCTGAGATGGCATGACCTTAACTATGCGCTATGCCTGAATCGGCTGTTTAGCCGATATCGAGTGCTTGCACGAATAGATCACATTACGAGACCATTGAAGTAGAGATATGTTGAAAGATATATTAGCCCCATGATCTTATTATTGTATTACGGCCTGCATGATTCTGCCTCATGCCCCACTAATATTAGTAATGAGTTAGGGTCGTCGAGTCTATTGTTGTTTCTATGGCCTGCATGATTCTGTCTTATGCCCCACTGGTCATGGTGATAGATGAGATCTAACATGTTCATTAGATTTATCTTTATTAAATGTTTAAGTGGTGTTGAATTGTTTCTTTATATAAACAGGAGTTCGGTTACTTGTAATCATTGACTCAGTATAAACCGACCGTCATTGATATCTTATTGCCATTGATTAATGTTTGCTTAAATGATATTTATTCTGAATGATAACCGATTCTTCTTACGCAACCCCATAAGCTTTAACCGATTTATTCTTATGAATATGCTAGGATCGACTATTTAGTCGATCTCCTCTCATATCGGCTCTCAGAGCCGCACATTCAGGACTGTCTGGCAACACCGGCATGCTTCGCCCTTAATTACTGTTAAACTTTCTCTCCTTGTCAATTGCAGGGTCAAATTGACTGGCATGTCTCAGGAGGATTGCACAGGATCGATCACCCTTGCGCTGAAGCCAGGCGTATCTGCTCCATCGAGCGGACCCTTCTGGCTTGCTGCGTGTGTCCTCGGCATGGGACGAAATTCTATGTTGACAGAAAGCTAAACGGTATCCGTACGCTTGTGGATTCATCTGTGGATGTTAAGATACCCAATAGTATATGAAACTCCCATGCCATCTGGAGAAGCCGCCATCACTAGACACACCGTGAAGGAGAAAAAGCTTCACCACATTGCAGACACCGCTCGTACCATCATTGATGAGGAAAAGACCTAACATCTTAGATGGAAAAACCACCATGGGAAATATTATTATAACCTAGACTAGCTACCCTAGGCCTAATACATACAACATCCGGTAGATCTGGCTTCCCCTCCCCCTTCGACGTCGACAAGGCCACTCGAGGGGAGGAGAGGCAGTGGATTTGAGGTTGGAGCCGAGTTGGCTTTCCGCCCCCACACTCTACTATAGGAAGGGGAAAGAAGCTTAGCCTTTTAGGTGTGTTTGGTTCCTGGGACAACTATGGATGGGATAGGGTGAGCCCCTATTTCGAGGTGTTTGGTTTGAAGGCTAGTAGGGATGGGACCCCATCCCTGATGACAATATTCCCCTTAGATATGAGCCACTTTCCTATCACTCATAATCTAGCGGATGGGTCCATCCCTTGTGAATGCCATCTCATCCATCTCCCCATCCCCATGCATGGTGCTCGAGATGTGACCGACCTCCAATCCTTCTCGTGGAAGTCAAGGTAGTGCGACTGTGGCCCTTCTACAAGCTCATGACTGCTGTCATCCTTGATGGCTCAGATCCTGAATCTACAAGCACACAGACTACCATTGTAGCATTTCACCGAGAGTAATCTTGGCATCGTTATTTATAATTTTACCACTAGGAGGGACGGTTGGCATTAAATAGATTGATAACTTATACTTAATATGCTATAAAATAACTTATTCACTTACTCTAAACAGGGGAGGGTTGGCATATGATAAGTATAATAAGATTAATAAGTTTGACATTCAGAGAGAAACTCCATAAAGTAGCAATAGCTAGTCTAAGTTAAATTCAAGTAAGATTAATTCCTAAGTTATTCTTGATTACAAGTCATAGCATACCATCATCTTATATACTTAAAATAGCAAAAGATTATCTTGACTTTCATGCATAAGGGACATCTCTAAAGAGTAGCATAGCTAAATATACTATCTCCCTCGTGACCGGGTTCTACTAGTCCTATATACGGGAGGTGGATTATAGAGAACCTCATAGCTGTCACTCTACTTGGTCTACCACACGTTCCGGCATGTAGGTTACATCCATAGGAAAAACATTGTCTATGCACACACCTACACAAGTTTGGCTACTCAACCAGTTAGAACACTTCATCGAGCGCTCTGTGATCCTATGCATAATCATATTAACAACTTCGACTATACTAAGCATATAATCAAAACATACTATGAACTTCATAACTAAAAACATGATATAAATGAAGATCAAAGCCATAATATAAGATAAATGTATTAGATACAAAGGATATACCAAGCTTCCAGATGGCTGTATCCGAAATCCGAGCAGAAGCCTGACTCTACTTTGATCTAACTAGACTAAGCTATGCTAAAGCACTAAGTTTGTGGGAGCTCTTCTCTTCTCTGAATGGATCCTTACGGAGTGGATTGGGAATTCTCCGAGATTGCCTCTCTAGAGAAGGTCAGGGGTCCTTTTATAGGGGAGATGAAGTAGGGGGCAAGTAATTGCCACGTCATCGATCCGTGTCATGACCTCATCTCATCCCTTGATTCAAACTGACTTGGAAGCACGATGGAGATTGATCCTCATAGGCGGTGGAGACTCCACGTCAAAGGAGAGCTTGATAGGTGGGGCCCACAGATTGGTTGACCTAGGGGTGGGGCCGACCAGCCCCCTATGTCAGTGTCTCGCCCTGATCTTTGGCGGTAAGTCTTGGATAATTGTCTTGAAGCCCTTTTTGGTTGAGTCTGTCGCAGATCATCAAAATTACTTCACGTGTTATGTCTCATTTTGGCCTGTAGAATGGCCAAATTCACATGCATGCAAATATTCACCAAGACTTGTGGAATTCGTTAGTTTAAAGCTTCTAAACCTATGGTGATGTTTGATTTTAAGGATTTGAGCAGGTAAAATTGATGGTTTATTTTGGCAGTAGAGACCGTCAACTGCGGCGGCCATCGATGTTATGGATAAGAAGAGGAAGCAATAAGTCTCTTGGGGCCTACTCATGATCAGTGGCAGAACTAGGAATTTTGATTATGGGGCGGCCAAACATGATGACACCTTATAAGTGTGATAAATATAAACATCAAGTGTATATGTATTTCTCAACAACTATTTCAATGATTATACCCTTGCAATTAGTATTCATAACAAAAATCACATATTATATCAGAGATAGCAGTAAATTGATGACTTGTTGTGTACTAAAATATTCAAGGGGTGTTAAAAATTTCTCATTGTGTTAGGGGGGCGCAACCGCTGCTAGCCCCCTAGTTCCACCATAGCTCATGAAACATGGTCCCACGTACTATAGCTAACGGTGTTTGGACTCCATCCATCCTATTATCGATCACCACAACTAGAGATGGCAACAGGTTGATTGGGTTCGGGGCGGGTGGAGCATCCTCGGACCTACCCCCGAAACCCGACAAGAAAACCTGCCCCACCCCTGAACTCAACGGGGACCCAAAACTTGAGTTTCACGTAGAGGTTGTCGGAGGTCGGAGGTAGTCTGTGGGTGGCGTGTCATGTAGAGGTTGCCAGAGGTCGGAGAGAGAGTCTAAGCCTTAGGGTGTCGGGCAAATCGAATCCACGGGAACAAGACCACAAGCGCGTGGTGGCCAGTAGAGCCGCGTTTGCTCGGTGCTCATGCTCGCCAGGGGGTGGACCGACAGAGGTGGAGCCGGTGAGCCACGTGGGCCACGTCAGCTCATGGTGACGGTGGTGCGCCACACGCAAACTGGTACGGGCGGAGCAATATGGAGGAGGCTAGATTCCATCGGAGCAGCTCTCCCTGTCCATGCGATGCTCCAGCGATGGTGATGTTGTGCGGCTGCGGCAGTCTGGAAGTCTAGATGCTGATGTTGTGCGGCTACGGTAGGGGTGTGTGGAGAGGAGGGTCAACCAATCAAAGTCATTTTGGTATAAATAGCTAGGGTTACTTGCTCCATAGTTGGGCTAGTGAAAGGTCCTTGTTTGGTTTTGGTAATTGAGTGACAATCTAGGTGGACTAATATGTGTTTATGTGAGATACACAAGTTATTAGTCCACAGGTACACTAGTGTGAGCAACACATTCCATGGAGGTGAAAATGGCTTGAAGATGTTGCAAAGCTCACACATGTGATGAAGGAGCTTATTGCATATGATACATGACATGGAGTCATGTGCCTAGGTGGAGAAGATCAAGATGAGCTTGGCTTGATGGACCGATTGCAAGCGTGAAGGGCAAGTTAGAGGCTTTAAAGCGATAAACCATATGGCGGGGAAGCTTGAGCAAAAACTTGGCGCCGATGGACCAAGGCAACGGTGTAGAGTAAGTGAGGTCAAGATCGATGAACCAATAGGGTAACATGATTATATGAAGTGGATCATATTATTTGTTGATTAAGATTGGTGCTTGTGTAGCATCGACATTGGAGGAAATGGAATGGAATATGCAAGGCAAGGTATAATTGTAGGGTATTTCATTTCACATGTCATAGGTGTATAGAGAAGTTTATGACTGAGTTTAGGATAGATGGCCATACTATCAAGAGGGACAAACTTATTTACATATCGGTCATCTAGTGCCACTCGAGTGATCTAACTTTGCATGCGTTGCTAGGATCATGTTTGTCATTGATCTCACCAACTCCTACTCCATCTGTAAAGTAATCAATCATGAACTCTATCAATTGAAGTAACAAAAGCACTCTTTATTGGTGAGCCGGCAGTGAGCCGGCTTTAATGAAATTCAATTCTTTTTGTAAAATTTTGCTATGACGAAGCTCTCATCACAAGTGGACAATGAATATAGACAACCATACTCAAGGAGATGGTGAACCACCACCAACTCTTTAATTAGCTAATTTAACACCAGCTTTTCATCAAAACAAAACAATTTCTCCACCTGCTACACCGCAACAATACAGCAATAGTAGCATTTCACCAATACAATAAAATGGACGACCTAACCCAACAAGAAAGCACTGAAGTCACAAACAATAAATGAAATGCATGCTGAGTCAGATTCGTGTGACTTATTTGGAGTTTAGCCATTGTATAATGTATAGAATAAGAAATGGTCAAGTTCTTCAGTAGAATTAGTCGCATACTACGATAGCTGTTGTTTCATTTTTTTTTTACCATCGGGCTACGAAAAGGGCGGCAACTGCAAGTTCGTCCTAGCAGACATAATGCTGAGTCAGTTTGGCGGGACCTCCTTACGCTCTATGTTTTTTCTACTAACTAATTCAAAATAAACTGATTAGTTATGGGATATCAGGGGGCCATAGCACAATTTAATATATATATATATATATATATATATATATATATATATATATATATATATATATATATATATATATATATATATATGCTAAGCATATTTAAAGAAATGATGCAAAAGTTATGCTGAAAGACCCTATGATATGAATGCTCTTTAATTATTGTGCTAATGAAAGTTATTACACGGTGCTGATGGCTGGCTAACAAGGGTGTATTTGGTTTGAGGAAGAATGAGGTGGTCCATCTTCTTCTGACTCCTCGCTTTTTTATTTAGATTGTGGAATAGAATGAGTTGATCTATCACTAGCTCATAATTTATATATATATATATATATATATATATATATATATATATATATATATATAAGGAATGGGTTGATTCCACCAAAATTCATAAGATAAACCTATGATATATCACCTCATAAAGCATTTAGTGACTCCACGAACCAAACACACCATGAATCTCCAAAATTCGGCCACCACGGTTGAATTGCTTCAACTGCTCTCATCCCCTTACGGCTCTCGTGCAGTCTTGTGTCACCACGGTTGGCAAAGGTGGGTGCTCACTATATGGTCTCTACAACATTGTCACTTTCTTCTGTACGCTGGAGTATTCATGAGAAGATCCTGCAGCGGCGTTCTGGGCCGCGCGGTTCTGCTTTTATTCAGCAAGGCTTGCTGAAGTGGACGCAACATGCAAGTGAAGCTGACGCTGCTACAAGTCAAGAGTTGTTGCCGGAAGCCCAGCAGGACTCGGAGCAAGTTGGCCTCAGCACAAGAAGCCGACAAGGGCCGTGATCCGCAACCCACGCATCTTCGGGCCCGAGAATATATATATATATATATATATATATATATATATATATATATATATATATATATATATATATATATATATATATATATATATATATAGTATATTCAGTAGCCAGCTATAAAATAAGTTATTCTGTAGCCATCTCCATTTACGATAATGCTAATACATATTTACGATAGTTGGGTTACTATAACATATGGGGATATTTACCATAACGTTATAGTAAATCATTTAGTAAGGAGTTACTATAATCTTGAGTAATTATCGTAACTCAAAGTGGTTATAAAATAAATTATTTTATAGCCAGCTACAGGGTAGTGTATATATATATATATATATATATATATATATATATATATATATATATATATATATATATATATATATATATATAATGGGCCGACCAGATGTAGCTAATGGGCCGGTGAAGTCTCCATGGGTTTGGATATAATCCAATTACACCTGACATATCCGGACGCACGCGTATATACAGCAATTAAAAAATGCGGCGATACGCTGTTAACAAATCCCGTGAATTACGGCTGGCCGGCAGCTGCCATCTCTAGCTCGTTTCAAAATTGTACGTGCAGGATTGGGACTTATCTCGATTTATTTAAAAATAATGTACGTATGATTACATACATACTTAAAAGGCAGAAAAGAGTATCCGTGCGTGCACTTACTGATGATTGTATGATTTTCTCCTACAACTAAAAAGAATAAAGCGTGAATATTTTTTGGTACGACATTCCAACGTGGGTTCATCACCCTACCTGCTGCGTTCCCGCATCCTCACTCCGACATGTGGCCGTCCCTTGCGATATTTAAAAGGAAAAAGCTAAAACGAAACCGCTGCTGTGATTTAGCCTCAAACCTCGCTCGCGTGATTTGAAAAGAAAGGATCGCTCGCGTGATTTGAAAAGAAAGGATCGCTCGCGTGATTCATCTGCACGGCAACGCATCCACCGCGCCCCATCGTCGCCCTCACCGCGCCACCGCCGCACGCTCCGTCTCCCTCGGTTAAATCAACGCCGTCTCCTGGATCGGCGTCGTGGCCACCTCCGTCGGCTGGATCTGCGTGGGGGCGGCTAGATCGATGTCGTCTTCCGGATCAACGCCGTGGCTGCCCTCGCGTGGACGCGCTGCCCCTTCATCTCCCCCAACTGGATCAGTGTTGAGGCGGTCGGATCGACGCCGTCATCAGCCGGATCGATGCCGTGGCCGCCCTCTCGACGCGTCACCACATTCGCGTATGTGATCATCTTCTGGCTCCCTCTACCTCCTATGCATTCCGGAGACCAGGGCCACGAGTCCATGAATGGCGGCGGCGGCCATGGCTGATCTATAGGGCTCCGGTTGCGGCTGCAACCATGGCGAGCACACACCGCCAAGCTGTCCCTCCCCCGTTCCTCATGCGCCTGTGTGCTCAACTCACATACACTATTTCCGTGCAGGTAAGCCCTTCAATGAAATGCCCCTTAAAGTCTGCGTCGTAAGATCCGAGCCATGACGTACGTCGTGCTCGCCACCTGCATCGAAAGTTGCCTGCTTGGGAACTCGTCCCGCCTCTCTTGCAGCCGGATCCTGTCCCTTCGGCTTCCTCCCAGCAAGCGGGTGCGTCCACTACGGCGTGCGGCCACAAGACGGAAACGTCCCGCACAGCAGAGTAATGCAATGATCTTCCATGCTTTTCTGTCCTGTTCTGAAATAGCGAACCATGCTTTTCTGTTCTCTTTTGAAAAAGCGAAACTTATATAGGCTTCAAATACAGTGAACTTAATCCCTTTTTCTCTGGTGAATTTAGTGGGGGCGGATTGGATCTATCTTCCTTTCATAAAGCTAGGAAGTTGGCAGTTGCTCATGACCATGTGCCAGTTAACTCTGACGGCAAACAAATGAATGAGGATTTGAACAATGTGAACAAACACACTATTGAAAGCAAGGTAAATCAAAGCAAATTGCTCAAGATATATAGGTGACCCTCCAAAACCTTACCTTTCATATCAATTTACTTGTTATAATTTGTCAAGGGCAAAGTTAAGGAAGAAGATGCTCAGGTACCCTTGATGAATAGGAGAAGAGGAAAGCCACTGGTTCTGAGATGAGGAGTTGGCAAGGCAACTACAGGAACACCTAGATATGCATGTTAGTTTGATTCTCTATTGTGGTGATGCATAACTTTCTAGATTTTTTACAACACCAATGTCAGAACGTTGAATTCAGTGTCAATATAATGTTTTTCATGGTGGGGCAGATGTTTTTAGTGGTGGGCCGGAGAGTTCATATGCTGAACGTTATGGATGAGCATGTTCGCCTTCAGAGGCCCAGATAAAGCAGGTGCTGGTAGAAGAGATTTTCGACGCCGGGGCCAAGGCAGGGGAAGTGTCCGAGGGCGAGGAATGGGCGGAGGAAGATTTTAGTCAGCCACGCAGTTGTAGGTTTATAGGTTTGTTGTGTGTCGTGCGTAGTCCACTGGGTGTAGGGGTAAAAGTGGTACGACGGTGACCTTCTCAAATCATGTTCACATTTTCTCTAGCCTAATGGAGACCTTAGAATATTATATTTATTATAAATAAGAGCTACCAATTTATTTCTATTAAGAAGTTTGCTTCATCTCTATCATCTAGCCCTACTGTTTTTGTATGAAAATATCAAATCCTATGTGTCAGTCTCTTGTATATGTTTTTCATTGAGTTGATTGTTACCCAAATCCATCACTAAATTTAGCTCATTGGTGTGAATTGGTATGGTTGGTTGGACTGGGCTCTTGCGTGCTTGGGAACAAAGTCTCTGACTGTATGGACGATTTGCTAGCTGTTTGAGGAATCAGTTTTGCTGTCCCAGTTTTACTTGTTCGTTATTTTAGGAACTCTCAAGCCCTTATCTGATTCTTCTCTATTTAGAGCAAATGGCTGACATTAATGTGTCTCAATTGCAGTTAAGCTAGCTGACATATCTAATTTTGATACAACGCTTTGGAAATTAATTAAGGACCTCAATGTCACCGATTTGTAAGTATTTATGAATTGGCTATCTAATTAAGTACATCGGTCACACTTCGGCTTGATTTATTTTTTCCATATATATTTTCCATGAATAATGGTTATATGTTAACAGATCTGGAGCTCTCCTGGGTTATATTTGGAAACTGGTTTAAAGTTTGCTTTCGACAAACAAGCCGTTTAATATCACTTTGAGATCTTCAGTTCAGAAAAGGTATGTCACTTGTTACCGAGTCTAAAGAACCAGCTCATTTTCTAGGTACTGCAAACTGGTAAAGTGTTTGAATTTATGCCCTTTTAGGATTCTTTTAGGATTTGATGGAATCCTAAAAGTAAAATGAAATTGTTTTGTGTGCTGGACTACTGTCTTTTTTTTCTTTTTGTAGCTATACATGCATGCTGACATATGAACAGTTACCAGCATGCTGATATATTCTAGATAAGTTCACAACATGTTTAGTCTGAATTTCTTGGAATCATCAGTTCCAACTTCCAAGGGCCTTCGGGAAGATGTGTTCTTTCTAATATCTGCACATCAGCAGGTCATCTTGAGGGGCATTCCAGCGACACAACAGGGGTACTAATTTTGAGAATTGAGAGTATTTTTGTCTTTGCATGTACACCATGGACAGGTGAAAGTAGACAGCCGAAGGTCCCGTCGAGCCTACCTATCTGGGAATATCCGAATATGTGAGTTAGCGTGAAGCTCTTTGTAATATTAAGCAAGATCACTCTACCCTTTTGCTGTCATCTGAATAATGTGCCGTTTTAGTTTCTTTGTTACCTAAGTCAATGTATATACATAATCCGCACATGTTGGAACTCTATTTTAGTACTTGGAACCTTTGTAAGCATTAATTCAACCTGACTTGAATGCTTTCTACCCTTGATAAATATGTTGTTTGCTCGTAATGCCTCGGGCCTTAGGGCTTCAGGATCACGGTGTTTGTGTTCTCGAACAGGTGTCGGGTTAGTGCCTGGTTGCAGTTTTCGTCAAAAAAATGTCTGCTATGCGTTTATGGTCTTCTGAATTTATTTATTTTTCCATAAGCCACTAAATGTCTGTTGGATTTCCATACAAATATAGAATGCATGATACGCTAATCTCCTAGCATTGTCAAACAAACTTGTGCTCATGATCACCTAGCCAAAATATCAGTATCTTAGTTTTGATTAAATTTGAGCCGCATTGTACTCATGATTGGTAATTTGATGTTGATCTACAAGATATATTATCTCATGAAATATTTTGGCATTCTGTTGTAACGTACGGTCTATATAGTAGAGTTTATGAGCCTGTGACGCCGTGCTCTCCGTGACTGTGTTAATTTCATGTACTTTGCTTTTTTTTGAAATGGAGCCGACAGGAGAGCTGCCTATTGTATTAAAAAGAAGGGAGACTAGGAAGGCACTGTACAACATATACAAATGTGTACATGAGGGCAAAAGCCAGACACGTCCCACCTCAGGTGGCCTTAAATCACACGCGCAATAATAAATTGGAGATATGCTTTGCTCCCGCCATTGCCCACAAGTCAGCCTCTTCCTTAATCTTCTGGAGGAGATGCATTAGTGCAGATTCTTTGCGCTCAAAGATTCTTGCATTTCTTTCATTCCACGCCTCCCAACAAACAAGAATGATAATGGAGCACAGTCCTTGCCTTGCCGTCGAAGGTGTTCGATCTAGGTTTTCCCACCAAGTTTGTACGGAGTCTCCTAGCACCCTGGCAGAAGGTCGTAGGTGTTCGTTGCCTAGCCACATTGCAATGCCCTCCCAAATGCACGAAGGAAATGGATATCGAAGATTTCTTTCTGCCGATATAAAACATTATCTTAGGCACATCATGGAAATGTCTATAAAGTAGAGTTTATAAGCCCGTGACGCCACGCTCTCCGTGACTGTTAATTTCACAAACTTTGCTTTTTGGATTAACTGTAATTTTAATGTTGATATTTAATTTTTACAGTATTGTTATCTTATCATGCGATCCGTGTGTTTTTAGTATAAATTGTTAGCTATTCTGTAGCAACGCACGGGCACGCTACCTAGTATAAATATAAATAACCAGAGATTCTCGACAGACGACAGCGGCCCCAACACACTTTGCTCGTGCGTGCGTGCTTTTTTGCCAGCACCACCCACGCATTTGAAGGGGTGTTTGAATTCATGACTAAAGTTTACTCTTGGTCACATCGAACATTTTCTAATTAGGAGTAAACATGAACTAATTATAAAACTAATTACACAGATGGAGGCTAATTCGCGAGACGAATGTTGTCGGTGTTTCGAGTAAACATCAACTAATAAATTTATATTTATTGCGCGTTAGGCCGGATGGTGTGCTAAAGGACACAAGGTTTATACTGGTTTGGACAGAATGTCTCTACATCTAGTCTACGGCTGCTGCTGCTCGTGTTATTAGCCCTGAAAAGGTTCGTAGTAGGGGGTACAAACGGTCGAGAGAGGGACAGGTCCCAAGTCTCTGATGGGAGGGTCGAACGGGTACTGAGAGCTTGGTTGCTGCTCAGCTATGGGTAATGCAGTGCGTGGTGTGTCAAAAATGATCCGTCCCCTTAGTGGGGTGCCCTACCCTCCCTTTTATAGACCAAGGGGGAGCAAGGACTACAGATGGGAGAAAGAGGAAAAACCAGAGGTAGAGAAGGTCCT